>JAPSGF010000011.1:851742-1090742 GCA_035772895.1 Perdix hodgsoniae
TTCTTTCTTTCTTTCTTTCTTTCTTTCTTTCTTTCTTTCTTTCTTTCTTTCTTTCTTTCTTTCTTTCTTTCTTTTCATATTTCTATTGCAAGCATCAGCCTGTGTCTCTGTGGCTGAACTGGGTAAAAACAGGGCTAATCAAAGGAAACTGATCAGCTTTATTGCCTGGACTGCATAGTCCAGGTTCATTATAACTTAAATGACAAGCTAAACGTTTAAGGTTTGTATAAGGATCACACAACTCTTTGGAATGCATGAATCTGTAACATTCAACATTTTTTTTGTTTAAGGAGAAATGAGTACATCAGAGATCTTTAATATACAACCCAGTGCATTATTTCTTTACTGAAAAATATCTAATATGCTAGAAATTCTGAAGTGGAAAAGAGAATGCTTTTTCAGCTGCTGGTAAAAGTAACACATTTGTTTGGAAAAGTTTTTTATTCATCTGATAACAGACAGTTTTGATGCCTGGCTATCTCTTGGCTTAATCTAATGCAGAATTGGAAAGCTATTCTGGAACCTTTGCCTGACAATTTTGAAATTTCTTAAAAATTCCATTGTGTTATCTAGAAGTAGAGTAAGGTAAAGCTCAGCTAAGCGTAAGTAAAGGGATGGATACAGCACCACAAAAATACCTGTGCAATAACTGTTTTTTGTTTTTTTTTTGCACCTGGACTGTACTTTTAACAGGGCTTTGAAGATGTTTTAAATGTAATTCTGCTGTGGGCTGTCACCTTTTCAAAGTGTTTGGTAGCATTTTAAGAAATTTTTGAGTGGTCTATTAATGTCAGATCTGTAATCACAGTCTAGTTGATTTGGAAAATCTAATTTAACAGAATGTATATAAAGCTTATTTGATTTCTAGTCTGTCACAAGAATATTTTATATCTCTGCAGCCCAATTTCTCATTCTTACTTTATCCAGTGACAGTACCTTTGCCATCAAAATAGATCAGCCACTGCATTTACATATTCCCAAGACCTAGTTCTAATCCACTTCTTGAAATCACACTAACTCTTCTTGCAGCATGCATTCTGTATGTGTCTTATAACTGATGTTACTACAATCACTCACCTCCTAACATTCCTTCAGCTCATATCTTCTTTGTTCTACTTGGCATGTTCCTTGGACTACATCCAAAATAGTCTCCTCCTATTGTTCAGTAGGCCATATGAGAAAACACATCTGATCTGACTCCGTAGCTCATCACCACCAGTGTATTTCACAAGTTTTTTTAGTTGAGAAAGAATTTTTATTTTGCGTACTTTATTTACTTACTTACCACAAATTTTACTGAAATTCTTGGGACTTATGTACTAATCCAGTTCATTATAATGTCCAAGTAAAACTGCAAGTATCATTTTTCTTGCTTTCAGGGATTGGCGTTAGCATTCTCTTAATTCACATTTGCAAATCCTATTCTCTGCAATAGATGAGCACTAAGGAAACCGTCCTACTTTTGCTTCTCCAAGCTCCAAGTGTACTGGCAGATCTTTATGTAACTTCATTTTCCTGCCCAGGCTGAACAAGAATGTATATATTCTTATTCAGCCTGTTAAAAGAAAGGAAGCGTAGTGGGTCCCAAGCAGTTCCTTTATTCCATGCTGTTGTGGCACTCCATTTTGAAATGATACTCTTGTTCCTTCATCCTCCTTCCCTACCCCAAACTATGCTGGCAGTATTGCTTGCTCTTGTGCTGTGTGAGGCTATTTTACTATTACCTTCCTCTCATCCACTTCCATCTCAAAGCCTGAGAGCAGAATTCCACGTAAAGAACATAATGTCTTAATCCGGTAATTTATATATATATAAGCTACTCTTTCAACAGCCTTGAAATTATATTATATTCTCATAAAATAAACTATAATTACAGTCAATTTCCTGATTTAGCTACTACCCAGTCCAATTGCATTATATTTGTCTTTAAACATATTGTATACATTTGCATTTCTGATATGTTGTTTTTCAAGCTTCTTAAATGTGTACTAAAACTAAATTGCACTCAGCTCTCTATTGGTAAGGAAAATGTCTTCTTGCTGTATTTCCATTTCCTTCCTTTGTTCTTGCAATGTTTTCGACAAACATTTAAAACTACTTAAAAAAAGTTAAGGTATACTAAAATGTTTTAAAATAATTCTCAGATGGCAGTTTCTTTTCCTGCTATCCTGAGCTGATTTCCTTATGGGAGGTAGAAGTGTTTTTGTCTTCTTTCAGACACAAGAATTAGAAAACTTATAAATCCTGTGGGTTTCTTAGTTTATTGAATGGAAATATGAAGAGCATGTCCATATGCTAGGCATCTTTAGACTGGTTTAAGGTGCTGGCTATAGTGGACCAGGATCTCTTTGAAACAACTGTTTATTTGCACAGTGAAAAACTCGAAAAGACCCAAAAGCTAATATTTCTTATTGCAAATCAACTTTTGAACTAAGAAGAAAATTTAGTTTTAGTGTGAGTTAATTTTGCCAAAATTAAAAGCTAATTTAACTTGTTAAGATAGACCAGTGTCTACCCTGCTTGAATTTCTGTTGAAATGCAATACAGTCGAAAACAGCTCATCAATTTGGGCCTGCCAGTCATAACTCTGTAATGGAAATAAGTTTGCACATAGCATCATAGCTGTAGGGCATAACCATACAAATGGGCAGCCACTTGTAAACCAAACAGAAGTAGAAATTTTGTTGTGATACTAGCACAGAAATGATTTGAAGAAACATTCCAAATATTAATATTCCAGTAAATGAGGCAGAGTATCAACTTTTCATCACAGCAGCCTACGGACCACAGAAGGCAGGACACCAAAATTGCAGAAAGGCAGCGACTGAGACTGAAAAATTTCAAGACAAATCAAGAACGGTCTGGGAAAGGATGCTTGAGGAATGCTGAAAATCAGTGCGACTTCACTCTCAGTGGTGAAGTGAATGGGATTTGATGACAAAGGGACAGCTGCAATTAAGTCACTCTTTTGCAGAGCTGGTGTAGGAAAACCACATTTTTTTTCTGTCCAGAGGAGCTTGGGTACAAAGACTAAAATGGTGATTTCTTGAAGCAAGACTTTACCACGGATGGAGATGGAAGACCATATCCCCACTTACCATTTCTTAATGTCATTCAAACTTGTATTGAACTTGGTCACCTTCTTTAATAACTGAATTGAAAAATCAGATTTTCAGCCTTAAGCAAGAGCATCCTGATTTCAAATGTTTTAGCAAAAGCAGATGGGAGGGCCATATCAGACTAAAGTAACAACTGAGATTCCTATCCTTATAACACATACTAGCACTTAAGATGAGAAGCAAGAAGGCATCTAAGAGGCCTTTTCAGTGCAAAGCAGGAGAAAAAAGATGTTTGTTGTTGGTGAACAGATAGATTATCCTATGTCATGGATATCCTAGGCCACACTGAATGAAAGAGAAATTGTCTTGGGCTACATAGGTTGCTCCAAAAGTAATGCCTCCCATGGAAACAACAATAGATAAATAGATACAAAAAGACCGATAACACTGTTTGATAAAGCAAATGCTGAGTTACAAAACACTACTTTTCCATACAGTCATAATTATTAGCTATGCATTTTTGCCAGTGATGAACAAGAGCCTACATGCCATACTTGTAAAAATCTACCAGTGTAGGTAGCTCTGTTGCCATCTGTTGCATAACAAGAAAATGTAATCCAATATTGGTGGGAAGGTTTAACCTCTACTGCCATACCATCAATGTCCACATTTGATGCTGTGGGCCACCATAATAAAACAGGAATAATTATTTTTGGAGCAGCCCTCATAAAGTATAAAATATTGTTCATATAGTTATAGTTAATATAGAGTAACAAAACTTACTTTATTTTTTTAACATTTTTTTAAATTAATACACAAAGGAAAGAAAGGGACAAAACCATAAAGTCGTGGGATATTTGACTGTTTTTGTGAAACTAATGCCTCAGTCTGGCTTGATGGCAGTGGCTGTGATTCTTAGTGAGTCTGCAAGGTGTTAGAGATTTTTGATGAAATTTTACTCTTCCTGTATTGCATCCTTGACAACAGTTGTTCACAAATGCAAATACTACTGAAAAGCAATGACACAAATAAGGCATGGTTATGAAGTGAGGAGTATTTATCTCTCTTGTAAGAGAAGGCTTATAAAAGTCCAGTAGAGAGACACGATCATCTTTCTGATTGCAACTCTTTACATTCAATTCAAAAATTTATAATGTATTTATGTTGACTGAAAATGGAGTCACAAATAAATGAAAAAATTGATGATTTGTTTTGCAATCTCGAAACCTACTCATGAATTCATGTATCAATATGGAAAGCACAGCTGAGTATTTTTTGCTGTTCACAGGATTGTGCTTAGCCAATGTATGAAAGTGCACAAATTTATTTGCCATCACTTGAGATGGCACTGCACTGCCCTAATTTCAGATGGGGTTCACAGGGCTGATTGATGCTGAGGGACTGGGATGAGCCACTGCCATGATGGCATGGTGCACAGGGTAGCTGCACTGTGAGCTGTGCCAGGCCACATGAAGTGTATGGTCAGTGGGTTGGACATGCCTGTCCTATGTGATGTGCATAGAGAGAACTAAACCTGATATCTTTGTTCTCTTCCCTCCTCCATTGTATTGAATTTGCAGAGCATTCTTATTAATAAAGAGTCAGGAAATAGATCATACCTACTTTGATAGATAACATACCTATTTTTTAATACCTTTTCATAACAATCATAAATGATAAATAGGCAGTGAACAGGAAGAAAGGAAGTGGGAAAACTGGCCTTGGGGAAAAAAGCTATTGCATTCCTGAGAGGGCTTGTGGATTAATTTTTGTGAGAATGTTTGCTACCATCTTGATTTCCAATGATCCAAACTGGTTCTCCAAACCCTTCAAAATATTTTAAATACCAGTGTAATTTATCTAAAGTTCAATAATAGCAACCTGCCTAGTGCTCACAGTCTGTGGGAGACACAGACAATGCTTATATCTTTCTTGTATTTCCTCCATTTTGAACACTGTTCATTTGTGTATCGTTCCACACGTGCAGCATGTTGCTACTTAAGAAGGCTACATCAACAAATCTGGGATTATAGCTATTTTCTGCAATACAGCTTTTCAAAATTCGTTTTGAAGCTTCGAGCTTTCTCTTTGGTTCATCATTTACATCTGAAAGGGTACATGGACCTGATACTGATCCCACTAAATTCAGGGGCATGGGTCCAGTCTTACAGGTATGATTCCAAACCTCTAGGAATCCTCTTGTGTCTTCTTAGGCACAACAGACAAATGTCTTATTTACTTTCGCATTTTGACAGAACTGTCAGCTCAGAACACTGATCTTGATAGTCATCATTATCTAATGAATCCTCATACCTGGTCTATGATCCTTTCCAGACCCTTCAGAGAACTAAGCTGGTATAGATTGCACGATTCCAGAATTTTGCTCAATCCCAAAGCTCTTATTATTTATGTAGATACTTGCACAGTTTCCTCCCTTAACAGTATTCTAACCACTTATTTCCTTATGCTTTTCTCCGTGTTGCTTTTTGTTTCCCTGCCATCATTAGATGTCATGAATAAGCAAGTCCTCTTGTAAATGCAGAATTGGTAGTATCCCTGTTTCTGTTTTAAAAATCTCTCTCCCCTACAGAACTAGCCAAACAAGCCCTAAAATGCAGGCAAATGTAAAAAAAGTCTTATGCTTATCTTTGATAATGTAGTAAAGCCCATAAATTACAGTTTTTAAGCCATGCATTAATACTTACCTAACTGTTGGAAAAGAGTTCTGGTTGCAAAGAAAGCCACTATGCTGAATTTCTGTACTGCATTGTCAAAAATACACTATAATTTTTATATCTGGGCACAGGTATTTCCCTCAGAACAAACTACTCATGACTCAGTTGGTAAATCCAACCAGGACAGAACAACTGCAGCCCAGTTCATGCAAACACACTATTACGAATTAAAGCAGGTTGGAAAACAATTAGAAAAATATTAATATCTTGACTGCTGAGGCACTTAAAAATACAATTAATTTTTAACTGAAGTGTTCTTCTTAAGCATTAAATTAGTATCTCCACAATATATGACCTATATTTGCATGCTTTGCTCTTTTGAAAAGAATGTATTTTTAAACTTAGTTTAGAATTTATGTTTCCTGATAAGAACAAGACTGAACTTACAGCATTTCTGTAAGATAGATAATACATTCCTCCATTTGCATGAAAAAAAATGTTTCCAGCAAAATAACCATCCCCTACTTTTCATAAAGTGCTCAGGCACATAGGTAACCTAGTCTCCAAGTAAGTCTTTCAGCTTTGCTACTGAAGATAATCCTTTATTTCAAAATTGTTTAGGACAATGAAGCTTATGAAATGTAAATTGCTTTATCAAGTACTTGAAAATTAATCCTAGAATAAAAATACATTTTAAAATGTAATTAGGGGATGTCATGTTACTAATCACAAGCCAAGCTTTTCCCTCTATTTTGGGACAGGAGACAAATTCAATTACCTTTTTGCTAATTGTCTAATGCGTGTTCTTATTGTAATGCATAATATTTAAATACCCCAAGTTTGCAATAGCTAGTGGGAACCAGCTGTATGTCTAAGATTTGGTGTATTAGGTGGAAAACACAACATCATTATTAAGACAACAGCATCTGTAGACCTGCACAGATGCTACTCTAGGAAAATCTGCTAAAACTTTTTAAAATTAGTTGCAGATATGTTAAACTCCAGTTACTTTCATAGCAGAAATACCAATCTATCTTTCCAATTAAGTAAACCAGCCATGATGATGTCACGTTGTGTCCAGCAGCTTACATGAGAAACACACCCAAAGGGATGGATCGTCAGCCAAGAATTTTCCCCCTTTAGAAAGAATCAGATGTGTGTGATAGCTGCAGTGCTGCCAAGGGCAAGCATTCAATGGCACATTCAGTCCAAGGTCCTTGTCCTCCTCTTCAAGGACTATAATGGGCATTGGCATTAATATTTCAAGGACTTCCTGTAATTTCACATCCCTCCAAGCATTAGCAGTAATCACCTAAGATGAGATATTATTACAGAATGGTTGCTAAGCTTCCTACTACAGGAAATTAAGATGGGATCATTGCTAGCCTCTCTCTCACTATAAAGCAAGTCATATCTCTGCCTGTATTTTTGCATGAAGATAGACATCTCCAGGTTAGTAAATTTTCAAGTTTTAAGCTGCTGTCCCTGAGTATTATCTTCAAATCCAGCTACATTAAGCCTGGAAAAGGAGATACAACAGTGTTGCCAACTCATATATCTTTTTTATCATTACTCCTTTTATATCTAGTGGCTTTTATTCTGCCTCTAGTTCCTGCAATAAAATGAAAACCAGAATCTTCACATCCACTTAAAAAAAAAATAAATAAATAAGAGTTCCTACAGATCACAGCTTTGTGTCACAGAGAGGGAAACAGGAGTTGGGGTGGCCCAGAGCCTTTGAAATTGTTAAATCTATATGTTTACAGTGCAGTGTAAGGTCTCTGTTTATAATTTCTGGTGTAGTCTTTTTAAATTTTCCTTTTTTAAATGCTGGAAGCTGGTGCTGCTCTTAGCACAATCCCATTCATTCTTAGCGATGTGATGGTAACAAAAAGTAATATGAAAAACAATCTCCTGTGCACTTTGGGGATTCTTAAGGAGTGAGGAGAATCCTTGATTAGTGTAAATGTGTGCTATTAAGAGCAGAAGAGTCAAAGTTATGTACACAAAAGCATCAAAAGCTAGCTATCATAAGCTTCCTCAGTCCAGATTGGTTTCTGTGCTGGCTGTCTCTGTAACAGCATTAGTTGCCTTACCTGCATTCAGCAGTTGCTGGGGACTGCATCTCATACAGGAAGCTGCGGCTTAGCAGCTATACTAGGCTAGAGAGGTACTTGCGACCAATCTCTGCTGCTGCCCCTCTTCCCCCCCATCTAATACCGAAACGGCTATCATCTGGCAGAGCACTTTAAATATGATTATCTGGAAGCATCTAGCAGCCTGACTTACATGCTTTGAGTTAAAAACAAAACAGAAAAACAACATGGTAAAATGCTCTTGTTTTGGGGAAGCGTAATGACTTCACCGCTGCAAGTAATTAGCAGTACAAGCATTGATGGTAATTACCAAGTGAGTACACAAATATATTCCAGGTTTATAGGCTTTTAAGTAAGCCTTGCTATCTGAACACAATATGCACAAATGCAATCTGAGTGCAACACGAACTACTGGCAGCTGACACAGGCGCTACACTTGTTTATGGACACCTCTGAGCTGCGTCCTGCACAGCAGCGCCCAATGCAACCCACGGCAGCAGTGTGACTCTTTATTCCCCCCTAGTGGCTGGTCTGCACAATGTTAGAGGTGCTAAGCACCGATCGGAAGAATTAGACCAGACAGCATGGTTTGACAAAAGGTCTCAGTTCAGTCCCTGCTGTCATCCATGCTCCCAAAATGATAACTGTGCAGACAGATGCTCCTGGTCTGGCAGAGCCACGGAGAGGAGGGGAAAGGAACAGTTTCTTAAGAAATGTATTTTATGCTCTTAGCCACTACCAAGTAATTAAATTAATGTTTGTATCCCTCTGGAAGGAAGAAGAAGGTAACTGGCAGCTGGTGCTATAAATCTTTTATTTAATTATTTCAGTCCCTGAGTGTTAGTGTTGCTGAATACGATCTGGTCTATTTGCCTTTATGCTGGTACTGAGAGCCCTCCTTAGCAGCCTTGTCAGCTAAGTTGGCTTCCTTACAATGCCTGCCCGTAGTCTCCCACGCTTAAACTGTGAAATCTTAGACCAGATCTGTCCTTGGAGCACATTTAACATTTAACATTTTGGAATCCCTGCCCATGCCATGAGGGGTTGGAACAAGATGGTCTGTAAGGTCCCTTCTAACCCAAGCCATTCTATGATTAACATACTTGGGTCCTACCCTATGACCAGCATGCTCTAGTAGTGCTACTATTCCTTTTACTTATGTGTTATGGTTATCGGTAGCCAACCAGAAGGAAGCAACTATAAAAATGTTTAAAATGGATAAAAATGGCAATAAACTCTCCACAGGGTAATGATTTCTGTTAATGGTTGGGTTAATAATAAGGTAACTAATTTTTTGACGTTTAAATGTATTTAACGTATAAATTGTTTAAATGTATAAAGTGTTTAAATGTCTCTAAATAGGATGAGAGAAGGGCATTCCTAAACAAGCTACTGAAAACAGGAATGTGAACATGAAGAGTGAAAAGAAATTGCACAATATATCTGAGAATAAGACAAGTTGGAGAGATAGTAACTCATCCTAAAGCACAGTGTGGGCTTATTAATCCAGGATTTTAGTGATTTACTCTTGTCCCCATTGAGAGCCTACAGATAAAGCAAGCTCTTATCTTCCCAAGTGTTCCAGACCTACCTGCAGGGAATAGGAATGTTTTATCACAGAGGTTGACTTTTTGTGGCCAAGATCACCATTAATAATGGCCAAAATATTGAAAACTTAGGCAGGTTGAATGTTCAAGGAGAACAGTGATCTTTTTTTTTACAGTGAATCCAGCATGAATTTTAAAGTTGCATGGCTCTTATCCTGGTGTGAATATAAAAACATAGGATGGATATTCAGGGTTGTATAAATTCAAGTTGATGCTAGTAGGGATATTATCCTCTACTGAATAGGTTTAAAAAAAAATGCACCAAACAAGATTAAGTCTACAAAATCATTAGCATGACCCTTCCAGTGACGTTATTCCCAGTTCTGTCTGCTAACTTGATATGGGATACAAGGCAAATTGGATATTTCAGTACAACAAACTAAGATGCTTCAATTTCTTTTGACAACATACTATTTGAGCAGATCCATTTTTAGGAGAATAACTAAATAAAAAGCTAGATGGAAGCTTTCTAGGTCAGGAACTGCTAGACCTCCATTATTTTAAACAGCTTGAAGCGCTGCAGTATTCAGCCAGTGTGTGTGTATGCTGTTTCAGAAAATTTTACAACAGGGGTTTGTAAAGTTCCAAGGCTGTGCTTTAGACATAAAAAATACTGCCTTGTGTATAAGGTGCAGGAACTGAGGGATTTTTATTTTCCCGAAGGTAATTTCAGTTGCATTTTTAAAGCACAAACATATGATGAGAACTATATTTAGTTATCTGTTGACTAATGGCTCTCATTGCTCTTAGTGAAGTAGATAATAACTTTGTATAGAATACCAAATTCAATAGAAACATACCACAGAAACAGAAGAACTCTTTGTTATGGAGTTTTTACATTCAAAGGAAACATTGACAAATTGAAAGCTTTTTTAAAGAAAATACCACCAGCTGCCTGCTATGTTGTTTTTTCTCATTTATTTTTTGAAAGAATGGTAAGAAATTTCAAGCAACAATTTTTGATTGTTGAAGCATAGGAACACTTGCTGGGAACTACAATGCTGTGTAAAGGTCTTTAATAAATTCACATATTGCTACTATAAATTTCTCTTAGGTATTAATCTAACTTGCACTTCAGATGCCATCTCAAAATAAAAATAAAAATAAACTTCCTAAAGAGCACGTGGATCAAATTTTAGCCAGCAGAGAGAAAATGGCTGACTTGGCATTGAGTCTGTGTGACCACAGAGTGACAGACAGCCAAGTCATCAGTTTCCTTTTCTGCTAGGCAGTGGCAGTTCTGGTTCTCCTGAAGAGTGTCTTTATTGCATGCAATGCCTGCGTATTTTAACCCCAGTGAGTACCATGAATGCCCATAATCTGAAAATTTATTGCTCAGTGTCTGAACTGCAGCAATCTTATTCATGAAAAATGGATGACATGACTGAAATTATGTATACTATGGAATTACTTTATGGGACTCTACTTGAGATAAATAAGTCAAACAAAAAGCAACCAATCAGAACACATTGTGCACATTCTTCTTAAACTGGTGAAGACAGGACGAGAAAACAATGGTTAATACGCACAAATCTCAGATATTAAGGGAAAAGACATATATCCCTCAGATATTGAGGGATAAAAACTGGAGTCTTCTAAGCATCTTAAAATTAGCTTTTTTTTTTTTTTTTTTTTTTGTCTCTCCGTGTTTTTTTGTATCTTATGGTTTTCACTTCTGTGGTGCATATGATTTGAAATCAGGACACCTTAATTTTATTTTTTTTTAAGTCTGTGTGCAAATTCTTGCAGTTGTTACTGTTTCTACAGTTCCGTCCAGAGCATTGCATAGATGTGCATGCTGTATACTGCTCTTCATACCAAACATGTTCCTATGAGTAAATGCAGTTTGGCTTTAGCAAATAATATCTAAAAAATGAAACAGGGATCATAGGACAATACAGTACAGCAACTATATGCCACAACTGGGCTATAATGACATTAGAGTAAAAAAAAAACAGTGAGGTTTCTTTTCCTACTCCATCATGTCACTGAGTCTGTGCTCTCTGCAGGAGGCATCTGCACTCCCATCCTTCAGCACTCAGAGCTTTCTGTTAGAGAGTTGCTGGAGACCTTGAACCAGAAAACAGGAACACAAAGCTCTTGATAAAGAGCTGTCTGTGACTGTCCTCAAGTGCCTAATCCATATCAAAGAATAACCTATCAGGTAAGTGTTACAGGAATTGTGGAATTAAGAAGTGTGTCTGTTTGGAAAATTAGTTCTTTGTTTGCCTTTTGAAGATTTCTCAGCAGCATTGCTAATGTCTCACAAATCACCAGTCTTCTTTTTTTTCTGTCTTTTGTTGGTTTCAGTAGAGCAATGACAGCTCAGAGTTGCTGGTGTGATCAGGTCACAGAAGGTCTGAAGTACTGCTGCCTTGAAAAGTGAGGATGTGTATGGCTATAGAAACATACATTCTCCTTGTTTTCCTTTTTAGATCATTGGAAGGAGGCATTGCTTTGCAAAGTGGAAGAGTTATCTATCAGAAACTTGTGAAGCCTTAAAAACATCTTCATTTGGCAGGAATAATTAGAGGCACTGTAGAGAACCTGCATCTCTGGTAATACTCCTTATGACTATGATATTCATTAGGCTGATTAAACTAGCTTAGCATGATGTTATTTCAGTGGCACCAGGTGAAGTAGCTGCCCTTTCTGGCAATGACATGCTAAAACTTTGAGCTGATATGAATCATAAAAGATTTGCTAGCAGCAGATTAAAAACCCAAATTAAAAAAAAAAAAAAAAAAGTATCTTTAGTGGCTACTAAAGAAAACAAAAACTGCCTCACTGGGACTGGGATGAATAGTGAAAATGAGCATGTTCCAGAGAAACTGTTGAAGGATTTTACAAGCTATTGCCTATGTTACAGAGTATACAGCAAGCTATCTTTATCATACAGACTCACACCCGACCTCCTCCTAGGTGGAGACAGAAGTTTTAGGTCAGTTAGGAGAGCTTTGAAGTCAAACAACAGTCAGTGACTGTGCGAGCAGAACTCATGTTCCTTTGACTCCGGACTGAAGTCATCCTTCTTTCTCAGCTCTCGATCTGGGGAGGCTGTACTTGAGCATTCGCAGAGCACAGCGTGATCTGATTCAGCAGATGTGCTGAGACGTGAACTCTCCCCACAGCTGTTTCAAGCTTTTAAAAGAAATATCATGAAAATATAAGATACACCTTTTCTACCCTTCCTTTTATTTATTTATTTATTTTTAAAGCAGGTGAATGATGGTATGGCAGAATCAGTTATTGCAGGAAGAACACAAGTGTCAAATCCTGATGAGCATATTTTTGTTTGTTCTCCTCTATAGAGAGGGGGAAAAAAAAGCTGTTTATGACCGTGTTCTAGGAAAGGTGGGGGAACTAATTACTTGAACTGGAGAAGGAATGCATACTGGTGTAGCCATTGACCCGCTGCAGCCTGAAGCTAGCTGGACGTTTCTCATTTACTCTGAGAGGTTTTGGATCAGAGCCCTTTGGCTACCAGAGGGAACTGACACAACTTGCAACCAGGGAGCATCTGTCCGCTTGGGCACTTCAGCTGTTTTATTAAGATCCTCCGTACGGCTAATTGGGAATGCCATCGGTATTGTGAGAAACGCCGTGATTCAAGATTTTAGGATAAAAGAAAAAAGAAGGAAAAGTGTTGGCTGTCGTCCCCACACCCCTTCTAGCAGCTCCGTGAGCGGCTCCTCTGGTGCCGCTGGACACTCCGCCCGTGGAACTTCCCCTCAGGACGGCGCCCCGCCGCACGGGCTCGCCCCCGACCCGCCAACTTTTTGCCTCGGGGCTGACCTACAGGGCTGACTGGCGGAGAGAGAGCGAGCACAGCCGCCCCCGCCTCCCGCCCGCCCGCTCGCTCTCCTCCCCTTCCCCCGCTCCCGCCTTTTCAGCGCGGAGCCCGGGCGCCAGCGGCCGCGCTGCCAGGAGCGCCCGGCCGGCGGCTCGGGGCGCGGCGCGGCGCTGTGGTGAGGGCGGCAGCTCGGAGCCGCGGCTGCTCCCGTAACCAAGGCGCTGTCAGGCGCGCACACACACACGCACGGTGCGGAGCAGAGCAGACTCGGGGCCGCCTTTGCAGCTCTTCCCCTCCTGCACCATGCCGTGTTCCAGGCAGCGCCTGCACGCCGCTCCTTGAGGGGACGGAGCCCGCCGCCGCCCGGCAGCCGGCTGCCCGCCCCCGCTCCCCGAGTTCGCTCCGTCCCGGGCACTTCGGGCTGCCGCCGCCCCAGCGCAGCGCCGTCCCCCGCTCCCGCTGTGGCAGCCCTCGGGCGGCGGGGGAGCAGCCGGGAGCAGCCGCAGCCGGGGAAGAGGAGCTCCGGCTCCCACCTCCGGAGCGCTTCATGGCGTCTCACCAGCAAACCAGGATCCAAGCCTACCTGGAGAAGAATAAGATCGGTCCTCTCTTCGAGGTAAGGCTCCTCTGGGAGGCCGTGGCCGCCGAGCGCCGGCACGAGTCGTGTGTCCGGCTGGGAGGGAGCGGGGCTCGGGGCGCCCGCTGCCCGCCGCGCACGTGTGCCTCCTCCGCATCCCGGGCCCAGCGCAGCCCCTCGCCTTCGTGTCTGTACGGAGGCAGCCCGGAGCTGCGAGGCTGGGAGCCCCGAGAGCCGCGCTGCTGACCCCCCTCCAGGAAGGGAGGGAGACCTGGCGAGAAGGGAGACCTGGCCGCCTCCTCCCCAGGAAACCCGCCCTCCGCGCTTGGGAGTGCATCTGTCCTGCGAAAAGTCTGTGGCGATGGTGTTCCTGACGTTTTCGTTCGCAGTCCCACAGTCGGGAACGTTATTTTTGCTGTAGCTTCTCCTCAGCCTTAAAAAGATGCGCCCGCTTGGATCCGTAGATGTGCAGATGTGGGTGCTGTACTATTTCTGTACGTGAGCTACGGGTGCTTAGAATTTAAAAGGGTACCAGAGCGATCATGACTATTACCGTTTATCATCTTGTTTCTCGTGCAGCTTTTTACATCTAAATGCACATACGTAACACTCCGTCGGTATTATTCCTAGGTGCAAGTCTTCCTCCCTTGGTATTTGGCTTGCGCTCAGTCAAACCTACTACACATGAAATCTCTTCTATGCTGGTTTATCAGTACAGAGAAAATAGTGGGGAGGATAGCCTGTCTCCAGTACATGCTTGGGTCACCCTTCATGAGAGAGGGTCTAGTTTTCTTCAAGAACTGCTATCTCCTGGTTAGGTTTTAGATTTTGCATGGACTGGGGCTGTTAGGACAGATTGTGTTGATTAGCTGTCAGAAGTGTTAACTGTGTGCACTAAATAAATTCCTATTTGATCAAACTGTAAGTGGATACCAGGGAACTGTTTGTGAGTTTTCTAGCTTGAGAATTCATAGAAACTGAACCATTTGTGCTGTCCAATTTCTGGATAAAGGACATTCCAGTTTGAGGCACTTGCTATGTAGGTAACGGACTTGTGCATATTATGATGGGAGTTCAGTGCCCTGGGGCTGCTGAGAAGTTGGGCCCTTGACAGCTGTAATTTCCTTCTAAATGTTCATCAGTTAACGTTATTCTACACATTAAAATTCAAGCTAGTTACTTGACATTGCTCTTTTGTGCTGTAACCTAGTTTCTCAGTAGTGTAAGTTGCTCGTTTCCATTGTTATAACAGTAGGATGCTTTAGTTACCAAAGGCAGAGAAAAGGTAAAGAAGTTGTGCTTTTTACAGCATTTCATATATTGCTCGATATTTCACTAGTCGCTATGCTGTAAGGTGCTCAATGTGGCAAGAGTCTGTGGAAAGCTCTTCCTGTCCCTTAAACCTTGCAAGCTGTCCACAGGTTGTTACTGTGCTCCTCAATACCACGAAGAGATTTATTTTTGAGGTGCAGAATCCACTTAGACCTCAGTATAGTGAGTGGATTTAAGAAATAAGGCTGAAGCATTCATGCAGCTGTTGAAAGTTATTTTAGTCTGTAACGCTAGGAGGAAAAGGATCATAATTCTTGTCTCTTCTGCTTCCTAATGTCAGTTAACAGCTATGTGTGTTTATTGCTGATGTACTTTGTATTCTCAACTTTTTTTTTTTTCAGATGTACTTGGTCTTGTAACTCTTAGTAAGGGAAGTACTGTTTCTGAAATTGATAGGATCAAAAACAATGCATGGATTGAAGTTTACACTCTATATTACTATTTCTATTATGTATGCATTGCACGGCTCACTGTCAGTTATATTCCCTAACACATCAGTTCTTCATATCCGTAGAAGTTCTGGTACATTGAGTGAGGAGACCTATGTTTCATCTTTCATTCAGAAACAGCCAGCATTTTCTTCCACCACTTTTGGCTTTGATGCTAATTAATCACCAGTTGTTATAGATGACAGCCATCTTTTTTTTGCAGAGTATTTATTTCCACATACCACATTGGATCAGAGTAGACTTGGATGCAGTTTTCTGCCGTGTTATTTGCTGAGTAGGTGATTGTAATTGCTCAGTGCATGCTTCAAGCCAGCATTTCAGGGAACATATGAAACAGCATTGGGTAATTGAGGGCAATCACAGGAAAGAAAAATGTGAAGAGAAAATGTGAAGACTCTTTGAAGTGAAAGCAAGGATGGTGATGCATAAACAGATCATATTGCATACTTGCATAAATGAATGATTAGGGATCAGGAGAACTTAACATCTTACATCTTAGATGGTTATGCACGCACAGTTAGTTGGTGGCTGAAGGACTGGGTAGTGTTCTGGTAATGAAGTGTAATTCCCCTGCATTACAGCCAGTAGTGGCAAATGCTATTAATTACTAGCCAGTCATTCTCCAGTAGTTTGCAGCTCTTCTGATAGTGTTTCTTGGCCTGTACTAGTGGCCTTCTGTTACCACTGTTGTGGCTTTTTGTACTTCATTAACCAGTGGTATCTGCAAGAGGACATTTTGGACTACTTTTTTTTTTTTTTCTTTCACCAATGCTGTATTGTGCAGATGAATACAGTTTTATTTCTTCACTGAATTGTTGTATGATTTGAAACTTGAATTGTCTTTCTGATTGGTGTGAAAGAGAACTGTAGAAGAGTAAGCACTGACATGTGATGCAAGAAGAGCATAGGGCCTCGTTAGAATGGTAGGGATAACCTGACAAGTGACAGAGCACTGGCATAGGCTGCCCAGAGAGGCTGTGGAGTCTCCTCCTTCAAAAGCCACCTCGATGAGGGTCCTGGAGCTCCCAGCTCTGTTGTTGCTGCTTGGGTCAGATGGATCTAATGTCTCTGCCAATCTCAGCTGTGCTGTAATTGTGTGATTCTGGAGAAGGAGTTAACAAGCTTGGGCTGACTCAGCAGCCATCAGTCTCCTGCAGACTACCAGTATCTGATACCAAATAGTACAAGTTTGATCCTCTCAGCTATGAATGGTAACACACATTCACTTTTGACTCCAAGCATTTTTACTAGTTACATTCTTATTTATGGCTTAAAGGTAGGAAGGAAGGTGGGTGGGAATTAGTGTGTGCATCTTAGATTGTGTCAAAATTACTCCTATAGTTCAGCCCCATCTCCTCACTGAACATAGATCCTCTAATTCAAAATTGTTACTTAGCTGCCATTTCCTGTCACAGGTGCTGAAGGATTTTCCAGGTAAAATTCCCTGTGAACCTATAGGTGAAGTTCTACAAGACCTAGACCATGTGCGTGCTTTTAGTACTGACAGTAAAGTCTTAAGCTAACTCCCTGCATTCTGTTGAGTGTCATGAGCTGGCTTATCCTGTGCTGGTTTTTCTTGTGTGTGTGCATTTTTTTTTTTTTTTTTTTTTTTTTTTTTTTTTGTCTTTTTAGTCTTTAAAAAAAAAAAACTTTGGAAGTTTAGACATCTTTCTGTAAGAGCAGCTGAGAATACTGTGATTAGACACCTAGCTTAGATTTGAGGAATGCCCTTTAGAAACGCCTCTTCTGGGATTTTTGTGGCAACACTTAGCATAGCACTACCTCGTTTTTTTGGGTTTTTTTTTGAGGTTTTTTTTTTTTGCATGTAACTCTTGTAATGTAAAAAGAACTCTAAATCTGAATTATTACTGTGATGAAGCCTTGCTGTTGTTTTTTTTTCCCATCTTTCTAAAATATGAACAGGAGGTGTGTGTCTAAAATTGGCTGGGACAGAGTATTCAGGATCAGCACCCACTCATTTCTATCTGAGTGAAGTATTGACCCACTTTGCATTTCAAGCATCTGATCCAACTTTTTTTTTTTTTTTTGTGCTAATAATCTCAATGAATGATCCTGATGTCTGTGAGTATTTGTGTATTTAGACTTCTATGCAACTGCATCTCTTCAGCATCCGGTTGTACTGACGGTTAGTTTCTATGAGTTTGAAAGCTGGATCAGCACTCTTAAGAACAGATTGCAATATATCTTTGAGAGAGAGAGATTCAGTGTTGTGGAATTCTCTTATTTATAGAATCACAGCAAAAAAGAATCAAGTAGGTACGCTGTTGTTATGCAAGCCGGGAGTCTGTCATTTCTTTGAGTTATAGAAAGCCAAAATAAAGTTACCCAGGAGTTTCCTCCAGGTACTTTGGGCTTAGAACTTTAATTTTTATTTTAAACAATATAAAGACAGCATCCTAATGCACCTGTTTGGTGAATAGCAGTATTTATAGTGTGCCTTGTGACTGAATTAGTCAAAGCTGGGAATGAATTTTGGAATTTGGACCACATTCTGCAGCTGTGTTTGCTCTCAGTTCTTAAATACACAAATGTAGAGAGACAACTTAAGATTTCTCACAGTACCACGTTATTTTTAATGTGCAGTGTCTTTTGGGCCTGCTCAAATTATATTTTATTAAATTTTGATATTCTGTTTAATTGGTTAGATTCTTTCCCTGGCATGAAACAGTCCGTATTCTAGATATAATTAGTTTATTCGGGGAAGCATTTAGTTTCAAGCAGCTAGATGGAGCCTTTGAAAGGCCAAGTTTTTCAGTTTCTCAACATCATGAGCATAATTTGAAGTTCTAGCTGGTTATATAGTTACCATTGTTTCAAAGAAGCCAACAAGTTTTCAAGGGAAGCCAGCAGTTATCTGGAAATGCCACAGTGTTACACATGGTTGGGGTGAGGGATCATAGATGTTTTAATCTTACTATTTTTGTCCCTTACTATAGTAGGATTTTGTGGTAGCCTTGGTGTGCATTGAGGAAAAAGATGGAGGAATGAAAGTCAAGTGGAAAAAATAATGGGGAGATGTCCTTTGCTTTTCTGTCTATTCACTATGCATGAAAATTGGTAATGTTGTCTTTCATTGATAATGTTGTCTTGGTAAAGTTGTCTTTAAGGGAAAACAAGTGAAAAACCCTAATGAAAATGATAGATTCCCATAAACTTCCTGTTAACGAACAATTCCATGCATGATGGCTTTAAGCTTTTTGCTTGGATTTTGTGACCACTCGGGTGCAAGAGCTGTCAGAAATCTGCCTTTGGATGAGGCATTCATAATTCTTCTCTGCTTGGAATGGGGTTTAAGAAAAGAGTTCTTTCCTCAATCAAAAGAACTTGCATGTTTTGGTCCTGCTACCAGCTAATTTTATGCCCTTTTGAAGGAACTTGGGTTTTTGTGCTATTTACTACTTGGGAATGTGCCTGAAATTAGTCAAAGGTTTTTAAAAATACTGAGATGAGGTGGTGAAAGAGGTTACAGATATGGGTATATGTTTGTGTTGTCACAAACATACGCAGTAGTCACATAAAGCTTGTTTTCACTGTGGTAAAAACATTACTAAAGGGGAACTTTGAGTTTTCATAATGGCTTTTACTAAGTTCTTTCTGACACAAGAAACATAAAGAAATAAGAATTAAAGTGAAATTATTTGCCTAATAGTAATAAACAAATGTGAAGTACTGTATCTGAAATACATAAACTGAGAGATGTATAATAGCTACGTTTTGTTGTACTAATGTTTAATGCTTTTAGACTCTTAAAAAGGCTATTACATTGTTTCTTAAGATGAAGCAGAAGGCAAAACTATATTACCATAAAAATAAATAGCTGTGAGACTGAGGAATAGTTGTCAATTGAGTAGGTTACCATCAAGGGCCAGCAGAGCCTGACAACTCAGTGCCAAGCTCTGGAACCAGTGGATGTGGATGTGCCTGTTTAAGATAAAACGGTGTCTTTGCTCTAGGACGTGCAGTGGAAGAATGGCTGGTTTGAATTTTTGTCTGACAATTTCTAGTTAATGAACCAATCTGAACCAAAATTAGCCTATTACTGCTGCTCTTTTTTCTTTGATTTTTATTGCCATATAAAGTCCATCTCATGTTTCGGATTATATTTAGTGCTTAGTATTAATGAAACCTGAGGTAAGCTCTTAAAATATTTTGTTTCTTTAGATTGAGTAATCCAGTCTTTTGATGCTAAGGACAAATGTAAATGTCAAATATTAAATAAATAATTAAAAAAAAAACCAAAAAAAGCAATGGCCTTAACTCAGAATTTTTTTTGTTGTTGTTCCAAATGTTTACTTTTTAGTTCCTGATTTGTTTTTCCAATTGTACTAGGTCCTGTCTGGAGTTAGGGTTGGCATAGTCTCAGCCTTCTGTTTTTGGAGCTTCTGGGTGGGAGTAAAAGGTTTGGGTGCATCCCTGGAGGCATTCAAGGCCAGGCTGGATGTGGCTCTGGGCAGGCTGGTCTGGTGGTTGGTGACACTGCACATAGCATAGCAGGGGGGTTGAAACTAGGTGGTCGTTGTGGTGCTTTTCATCCCAGGCGATTCTGTGATTCTATGGTAGTATCTTAGACTGAATTCCTCAGTAGGAATGTGTGATGCACCTGGCCTCTTCACTGTTATGGAGCAAATGGATTTCTTAACTTCTTTATTTTGACACTGATTAATTAGACACACGTGGTACCTTTTAGTGCTTTCTTCTTTAAAAAGCATATTGTTTAAACAGAAACATTAAAAAAAAAAAGAAACATAATATTAAAGAGCATTTTCTTCTACAGCTAGCCTCAAATTTGAAGGTTTAATTAATACTCTTCTCCATTTTCATCTTTTCTTCCCACTTTTTCCATTCTGTTTTCCGTCCTTTTAATACTCACATCTTTTCACTGAATATTCAGTCCTTCAGTAGCCAAATGTGTTTGTTTATTCCTCATTATCTCCTCTTTTTGCTATTTTGCAGTTTTGTCTTGTTGCCATGTTCCAACGTGATCTCCTGTAACCTGCAATTCCATGAAATACCCTCTGTACACCTTCGGTTTCCATTTAGCTTTTGGTTTAGCAGCTTCTGCAGAGGCAAAATGGGAGAAAGTTGTCTGTTTTTTATTTTCTAATTAAAAAAAAAAAAAGGTGGAGACTGATTGCTTGTTATTGTCGTTTCTCTGGTGATTTTTTTTCTCTACTTTTTTTTTTCTTTACGTATGTTAGTGGGGGGCAATAGATATTGTCTCGAGTCCAGAGATAAACTATAATAAAGACTACCCGAACTCCTTAATGTCTGTCATATTCTGATAAAAATGAGATTTTATCTGCTGTATTCTCTGTTTTTCCCATTGTACAGATAGATGCTTTCTTAGTTTTCTAGCTGTGAAATATGAGAGGGGAATATCTTCTCTGCTCATACGTGACCTTTCTTTACGTAAAACCATGAGAAACATTTAAAACTGATCTGGAAGCAAAACCATTTTCAAATAGAATTGTGGGAAAATGTTGCCATCTCAATGAAGGATGTGTAGTGTTTCAGACATCACTGAAGGTTATGACAAACATCAATCACTTGATGAAAACAAACCCTAACTCAAACCCTATTGATGGTGCCTATCCCTAACAATCCTAACCCCAAAGAAATCCTCACCCTAACTCTACTCATAGTGCCTAACCCAAACTTTAACCGTAAGGGGATCCTAACTCAAACCTGTATGTCTAAACCTTACCCAAATCATAACCATAACCCTGTGAGAAATACTCATATTCAGTAGTCTATGCTTAGGCAGAATTTGCTATGAATCACAATTAATTTCACGCTTTTGTAATAGCAAGCAACCTTGAAAAAAGATATGTTGGATCTGAGAGATGCAATGGTTTATATTTCCTACTTCCTGGCATGAATTCTCTTGCCTGTTTTCTCACTGGTCGAGTACTCCAGAGTTCACACTCTTATCTGATGCTTCTAATTCCCTCAGCAGATGTCCCACCCCTGTTTGCTGCTTGGTTAACCCCTCTCTATTCTCCTCCTATTTCATTATTTTTTTAAACTGTTATGGTATGCTGGGATACCTCTCTTCTCTGTCTATCATTCAAACCACATAACTGGTTTGTACCAATATATTTCCTGATGTTACTTGAAAACACAGGTCTTCTGTTCTACAAGCAGGGATTTATCATGTATCAGAGCTCCATGGCACCTCTGTAGATCTCTTTGAAGTCATAACATTTTATTGTTACGCAAAAAAAACATTTCTTTCCCAAACAACCCAAGTCCCTAGGAGGAGTCTAACCCCAAGGGAAGCCTAACAATAACCCAAGAGGAGCATATCCATAACCTCTAACCTTACTGAAAGTGTCTAAGCTAATCCTAACCAAATCCTTATCCTAACTCTAAGGGGAGTCTAACACAAAACCTACCTGTGACCCAAACCCCTAAGCAGAGCCTAACTTCAGCCTGAATGGTAACCCTCTTGATGGTGCCTAATCTTAACCCTGAGGGTGGCCTATATCTAAATGTAACCCTAACCATAGCCCTAATCCTGAGGGGAGCCTAAACCTAACCTAAACCACTAACTGCAACCCTAACACTAAGAAGAACGTAATCCTAACTCTATTGATAGTGGCTAATCCTAACTCAACCCCAACCCTAAGGTCAGACTAACCCTACTGCCTAAGCAGAGTCTAACCCAAATGCTAACCCTATTGATGGTGCCCAGACCTAACCCAAATCCTGATTCTAGCCCTAAGAACAGCCTAACCCTAACAACCCTAACCCTATTGATGGTGCCTAACCCTATTCCTAAGTGGAGAGTAACACTAACTTGAACTCCAACCCTGTTGATGGTGCTTAAACTTAATCCTAACTCTAGCCCTAGGGGGAGCCTAACCCTACTCTGCACTGGTGAGGCCTCACCTGGAGTACTGCATCCAGATGTGGAGTCCTAAGTATAGGAGAGACACAGACCTGTTGGAGTGCATCCAGAGGTGGGCCATGCAAATGATCCAAGGGATGGAACACCTCTCCTATGAGGGCAGGCTAAGAGAGCTGGGGCTGTTCTGCCCAGAGAAGAGAAGGTTGCATGGAGACCTGATAGCAGCCTTTCAGTATCTAAAGGAGGGCTGTATAAGAAGGAAGATGAAGACTCTTTATCAGCGTCTCTGGTGGTAGGACAAGGGGAAATAGTGTCAAACATAAAGAGGGGAGATTTTGGTTGGCTATAAGGAAAAAGTTTTTTACAGTGAGGGTGGTGAGGCACTGGGACAGGTTGATGTGGTTGGTGTCCATCTCTGAAGATTTCCGAAGTCAGGCTGGACAGGGCAACCTTTTCTAGCTGTAGGTGTCCGCGTTCAATGCAGGGCAGTTGGACTAGATGGGCTTCAGAGGTCACTTTTAACTCTACGATTCTACGGTTCTATGAAGAATTAATTCTGAGATCTAGGAAAAGGGCACTATCAGTTGAAATGGACACCTACGTCTTTACCAACACCACCCAAACATCAATATCTACTCTCAGTATGAAGACTAATATCCTTTTAAAACTTGCATCAAACGTGTTTTTGATAGATTTAAACTTTGTCAGGTGTGGTATCTCATGCTGTGTTAGTTTCTCTTATGACTACTCTATTTCACAGAATGTCTATTTTTAGTTCCATCTAAAATGTTCAGCTAAGGTTGTTAGGCTGGAGTTAGGATACCTCCCTTGATTTGCTCTTCTGTTATTGTGGGCGCTTTTCTTTCACCATTTGTATAAAATGATGGTATCATATTTGCATTAAATGTAGATTTGCCACTGAAACACTTCAGTTTTGAGCTTAACTTCAAATAGCTGCGTGAGAAAATGTGTTACATTTATAGGAAATGCTTGTACAAAATGAAGAACACATGAACTTGTTCATCCATAAGTAGAAGACTATGTTGTATCAGTCACCTCTTGCAAAATTTCTGTCTGTGTAGAGAGTGGAAATTGCTACCTTCTTGTGCACTTATTTACATGAAGAATTTTTCTCTGTCCTCTTTTTGCTAGCTCCCTGCAATTTTCAATGAGTAAAATCACTCTATTCACGCACCAGATTTCTGTTGTAGCTGGAACAATAAGCTTATCAGGCTCTTTTGTTGGTTTCTGGAGGAGCTGTTGTCTTGGGCCTGAATCGTGAGACTTTAGGACTTTCAGCTGTGTCAGAGCCTTCTTAATTAAATCTTCCCTTCCGTTAAAGCTTGTTTTACTGGAGTTGCTTAGTACCTGCAGCCCCAAGGTTCTGAGGCTGATCTAAAGGCCGACTACTGCAGGTCCTGTAGCTCAATTCTAGCTATTCTTGTTCCAGCACTGCTGCTTGTCTCATTCTTATCACACTTGTCCATGTGGCCAGTGGAAATGGAAGAAAAGGAAAACTGCCAAGTGAGGAGTGTTCCCATGGTTTAACTAGGTGGCTCAGCATGTGAGCTGGTGAGGTACACACTGTTTGTTCAGGAGGGAAAATGTAAGTGGTCAGAAGGTGAGAGGAAGGAGAAGAGTGCAACTGCCCTCCTCTGACACACCAACCTATTAGAGGGGCATAGTGATCTCCATTATTACTTCATAAAGTGTAATTACCCAGCCCACTATACAAGGATCTGAAGTTAGCTTCATGTGGCTGTTGCCTTTTAAAGGTGCAGTTCCTCAGAGGTGAGGAGAATACCATGGAGCCCAGCCTGGTCTGTTCTGTGAAGGAACAGCAGAGGGAAGTGAGTAACTGAATAATGAGGGAAGATGGCCCAATTGATTAGGGCAAATGGACCATGTGAGTACACTGGATGTGCAAGTGAGAATGGATAAGAAATGCAGGATACAAAGATTAATGCTACACTGCCAATACACACTACTTTTCTTTTTCTAGTAGTGTTAGTCCCTACAGTCACCTGGACTCTGTTCTGTTTCTTATTTTTTCTTTACAAAAAGTTCTAGTGCTTAGTGCTTGTCGTTGCTGAGAAGCAAATATGAAGAAAAATGATTTACCTAAAGAAATGTGTATGCTTTGCAGTGTCTGACTTATATTTGTAGTACTTGATCTTGGCAGTACTGCTTGGGTATAGATTTGCCAGTTAAAGGTGTCCTTAGCACTTTGACTAACACTGGCTGCTGTGTCAAAACCTCCTTTATCAACATTGTGTTGCAGTCTAATTTGATAGTTGTTGTGTCATTGCTGATGTTTGTATGAGTGGAGAGGTAAAAAAGTGATTGTGAAGGATTTCTCTGGTCAGTCATGTACCTCAAAGAAAGGAATTCTGGAACAAACTCTAAGTTCCTTAAGTTTCTTTTAGTGCACTGAAGCATAAAAAAACTTGCTCCATATTGCTGGGATCCTTCCTAGAAGCTGAGGTAAGTGGAACCTACCTCTGGTAGGTTGGAGATATGGGAAGATGTGGGAAAAAATTCATAGGGTTGAAAAGAGACGATGCAGATGATGTTAGGAGAGAACCTATGGAAGTACTTACAGATTGAGGAGTTAGAATAAATACATTTTGTGAGGTAAATAGCTTTATAGAGATGGAATTTGGGGAAAAGGTGTGACTAAGTTGTATTTGAAGCAGAAGAAAAGAAAGAGGATAGATTACTGGATTCTGTGACTGTATTTACTGGCACTTCTCAGGCTGAAATGTCTATGTGCTTGCAGTCTGTGTGCAGACACTTCAGCATTGGGAACACACCTGAGGATTCCACATGTGCTGGACAAAGATCCTCCTAAATGCTATAGGTTCTATATTTCTGTTCAGACGCTGCCTGCAGTAACTGCTTGTACCCAGGCCATTTGGGCATGACATGCTCAATACACTCAGTGTTACCTGGATACTTAGGAAGATAAGTATTTTTCAAATTGCTTTCTGTTAGGACAATGCAGAAATGTCCAGAGAAACATAAGCTGTGGACAAGGATGTGGTTTCCATATGCCTAAGTCCCTTGGTCTGCTGTCATGAACCACTGCCTGTAACTGCTCTGAGGATGAACTCTCTCAGGACTAACTATGGAGAGAATGCAGGCTGCAGTTTGCTCAGTGGCTTTTTAAGACACACGCTTTTGATTGATTTAGAGTCCCCAGGGAAAACATAATATTTCAGAGCTCCTCCTAAGTGTGCCCTAGTTCATTACAATGCCTGTAAATAAAATGCCTGTAGTCCAAAAGGTGTAAGATAGTGAAGGTATCTGGAGTCAAAGACTGAATTGGAGACTTACCAATATGGAGTGAAGAGAAGATGCACGGAGAGGAGTAAGTTGATAGAGCATTGGATTTAATTTAGATTTCTTATCCTGTGAAGCAAGAATGCCTGAAACAAGAAGACAGCAAGGATGAAAAAGGAATAGAGGTAAATAAGAAAAGAAAATTTATTTTCTTACATGTTTTTCTGTGATAATAGAAAAGTGATAAGAATGAAATTGAAGATGAAGATCCTCTTAACATTTACTTGAACACTGAAAAAAAAAATTCTTTTCCTGACTCTTTTCATGTTTAATATGCAATAGTTATATGGAGATGGTGATCCATTATTTGGCTCTCTTCCTAGTTGTGCCTTTGTTGTCCTTCTGCATTGGTCACATGTGGTATTCTCTGCTTGTGTTTCCCCTTCCTTTATCTGTCTTATTTATCTGCACAAAGATTGCAAACTGCTCTGGTTCTTACAGCTTTCATATGGTTTAGGAGTTTTTACTGCTCAGTGTGGCCCTTCTGCTTCCTGTTCGTTGTTGTATTGCCTTAGTTACTGACAGTGCTATTAATCTCATTAATTGGTGTCACACATTAAGAAAAATAATAATAATAATAAATCCTTTTCCCTTTTCTCCTATTCAGTGTGGCCAGAGTAATAAGAAGTCTCAAGACTGCAGTGCAGACAATGTGAGCACATTGTGTTCCCACAGGCAGCTCTTCTATAGCTAGTGAGCCTCTAATATGCAAGAGTAAGGCCTTCACTCATCCAGGCAGATTTAGTCTAACGTTAAATAAACAGCAATCAAATCATCAGCAAGCTTTAATTGAACAATCACTGTCAGCGTTGGGAAGTTACTTTGCTGTGTCAAACAAACAAAAACATATGTGAGGGATTTGAAGGCATTGTTTTCTAAATAAATAATTAAAAAAATAGAAAATGAGAATAATTATGCTTTGACTGTTATTAAAAATAGCTGCAATCCAAACCTGAGCATGTCTTCTGAAATTACCCAGGTCTCAGCTCTGAGAAGTGAAATACTTTTTTTGCTTGCCTAAGCTGTTGCAGTCTTGATGGTGAAAGTCTCTGGTGAGAAAAGATGAACTGAACTACGGTTAAAGGTACAATTCAGATACATTCCCTTAAAAATTACATTTACTACCAACTGAAAGTTCTCAATCAGCACAGTAATAGTATCCTAATTTCAGCAGGAACAGAGCTGATTTTCTGTGCGGTGTCTGGTGTGATGCTGTGTTTTGGCTTTAGGAGAAAAAGAGTGTTGGTAATACAGCAATGTTTTAGCTGCTGAGCAGTGCTACATGGAGCCAAGGGTGTTTCAGCTCCTTCTACTGCCCCCCAACCCCTTTGCTGACATGGCAGAAGTAGCTGGGAGGGAACAGAACAAGGACAGCACATCCAGACTGACCAAAGTAGTGTTCCATATTCTGTGACACCATGTGGAAACTAAAACTGGAGGGAATTTGTAGGGGGCAGCCACTGCTTGGGGCCTGGCTGGGTATCTGTCAGCAGGTGCTGAGCCAGTTGTATTGCACGTGACATTTTTTGTAAATATATCTTTATAATATTTACTATCTTTTTTCTCTTCCTTTTCTGAATTATTTAATAGTTTTATCTCAACCTAGGAGTTCTACCTTTTTTTTTTTTTTTTTTTTTCCCCTGATTCTCTTCCGTATCCCACTAGGATGAGTGGGTGTGAATGAACGGCCATGTGGTGCTGAGCTGCCTGACAAGTTAAACCACAACAAATACTTATTTAAATAAGCTGCAAGAACATTCCCAGGCTTCTTGTAAGACAAGCTCCTCTCATCTTTTGTTTGCAAACTTAACCCAAAAGTCAGCTTGTGGATATAGCAGTTAGTGTCCTGTGTAGGTTAGCGAGAGCGCACTGACTAAATGGTCTGGGATAGGAGATATTTGAGACACAAATGGAGATTTTTGGAAATAAACTAGTTTGCTTTATCTGCTGAAATTACCTTATTTGAGTCAGAAAGTTATTTCAGTAAGCTGATCCACGTAATGTAATTATTAGAACTCATAATTTCTTATTAATTTTTTAAAATATATTTTCCCCTTTTTACTGCCTATTTTTCTTGTAAAAATATTTACTCAGTAATTTCTATATTTTTACTGCAGAGTATTAAAGTTATATTCATAACTTCTTTCATGCTTATGTTCTGCATAATGTAAAAATAGCTTTACTATTGTGATCATATGTATAACTTATTTAACCTATAACTTAGGCTGAAAAGAGCATCCTGATTATGTAAGCTGATATTTTTTTAGCTGTCCCCATTATCTCATGCCTGCTTTATTTATGGGTATGCTATGGTAAGTGTTAGCTTTAAGCCTCTACAACCACTGCACTTGTCTTCCCAGAGGCCAAACAGAAGTATCTAACATCCACTCATATCAGGCACATTTTTGGCTCAATATTGACAGTTTGCAGTTCTCAGCTGCTGCTGATAGCTCGTGTGAGTGAGGTGGTTAACATTTCTTACTTTAGTGAAGTGTCCATAAAGATTTGAGCGTTCCAGGATCTTTTTAATAGAATAAATCACGAATAATCCATGAGAAAAATCACAAAGGTAAAACTATATGACTGATTCAGCTTTTTTCCCAGTTACCCAATTTTCCCTTTACATATGAATCTGAATTTGAATGATTTTCATTTTCAGCCGTAAGCCATGGTGTTAGACTGTGAGGTACAAAAAAGGATTCAGTAATACCATTAGCAGTAGTTGGGATGTATTTCAGCATGATGTCTTCATGCATCATTTTTCATGTGTGTCCTTAAAATGTAAGGTGTGCTGTTCTAAAATCTTTCATAATGATGTGGTGATGAGCAGGTGTAAGTAGATCTGAGAAGGTAAAACGTATAGGCATCATTTTGGAAGACAGCGATTGATGACTGACAACTTAAAGCTGGCTAAATATCTTCTTCTAATTTTGTGGTTGTTGAAAAGCGCTGATCCTTTAAATCTTTCAGTTTACTGGACTGAAATGTTTTGTTAAAGCCAGCTGCTGTGTTTTTGTGATAGGCTGACTTTCAGCTATACTAACTAATTTGGCTGAACTGATATTCTTGTTGTCTCTTTAAGCTCCTACAGGCTATCTCTGTGGCTTGACTATATAGAGAACAAAACAATAAATCCTTTGGGGAAAACATCAGCCATCAATATCAATGGCATTTATCCCGTCTCTCTTCATGGCTCTCTTTTGCATTGACCAGTAGTATTTGCAAGCTCTAGGCCATGAGTGTCCAACCTCTTGGCTTACTTGGGCTGCACTGAGTGAAGAGGAATTGTCTTGGGCTGCGTATAAAATACAACGGTCCTTCCAAAAATAATGCCTCCTTTTTATTTCCATGGGAACTGCAACGGATACCAAGAGCACATATTTGATAGAGCACGTTCTCAGCTTTAAGACACTCATTTTCAGTGTAGCCACCACCATTTGCTATGCATTTTTGCCAGCAATGAACAAGAGCCTGCATGCTATGCTTATAAAATTCTGTACCAGAGAGGTGACAGTGACTGGTCACCTCCAACTGAAATGCACCACCCACCATCTCACTCTGCTCTCATCTGCTCTTTGTCTCTGTAAATGTTCACCAAGCAACAATGAATGTCAATGATGCAATTATTGTCACACAGAGGACTTCAATAATACACCTTTTGCTTCAGATGTGCTGTCAGGTCTAATATTTGAGCGTATTAAAATTTACCATATTATTACAGAAAATGGAATCTGTAAATCCCTGTAATTATAGGGACTATTATAATAATCAAAAAGTTCTTTTTGTATCTTTTTACTCTACATCAGTGGAACACTGAGGGTTGTTTTTTTTTTTTTTCTTATATTCTCTAACATCAGAATAATTGTGAGATCCATACTTCTAAAGTTCTTCCAAATTTCTGTAGTATTTGAGCATATTGTTTAAATCTGAAGCGGTAGTAACAGCTCTGTTGACCGATGCTGACATGGAATTAGGTGGACCTTGCTTAGGTGCCTGATAAAGTTAATTTATTGCAGAGAATTGGGATCAACCCTTCTTGGTGGGTTTTAGACAACCCACAATTTGTTTGTCATTTGAATTCTGAATTGTTCAATGATCCTCGTGTATATCAGTCATATAGTGTATGGGAACTCTTAAGTCACAGCCTGAGCCACTGTTTGATCACCTGAGGCACACACTGAGTCAGCCATGGGAGCACAGGTGAAGGCAATTCACCTGTGTGACTGGAAGGGGTGGAGCCTAGCTGCACCTCTCATAGACCCCATTTAAGGGCTGACTACCTCTAGGGAAGGATCTCTTTCTGGAGATTCTAGCTCTGTGGAGTCTTCCCTATGAACCCAGATCTTTGGATACAGGTGAGCATTCCTTCCCTGTTTGTTTGTTTTCCCATTTTCATCACGATAATTTTTCCAGCCGTAACACCAGCTGTATCATATGTGTGTATGTATATTTATGAAAAAAAGGAATGCTTTTATGTGCCTCTTACCAGATGGCTGATTTTGGTGTTTTTGTTTTTTTTTTCATTTAACCCAGTACTTAAGCATTAATTATATGCCTTACACAAAAACGATTCAAATAATGACATTCTAGTTGAAAGACAATCTTTATGTGAGTGTTAGGGAATATCCTTTAAGAACACTTGATAACTGTAATTTATATAAAACATACTGCAAGTGTACTTCAGCAATTCAAAGTGTGGTACTTCTTTTAACGTTGACTTATTTTAACATAGGAAGTGAGATTTGGAGAAGAAAAAACAAACAGGAAATGTACCCATTTAAAAATGGATAGAATAGAACCTAATTATTTACTGTTATAATTAAGGGATGGGTACAGACCCAACCTGAAGCACAGTCTGCAACAACTATGCAACTGCAGAGCTGTAGAGAATGTGCATTTAGCAGTGGACCATCTCTGCTGTTAAATCATGCCCAATATCTACTGCATGTCATCTGCAGTGCTAAATATTTTCCTGTGTGGACTATGACAGACACAGTATTCTTTCACTTCTGATGAACAGTCTTGCTGAAGAGAGATGTTATTTTTCTGGGCATAATTTTAGGACATCTCACCTGCAAGGAAGAAAGTGTCCTGTTTGAGATCAGGGCACCAGTTGCTCTTTCTATGCAGAAAGTGTATAGGAATGTGTTCTTTTCATGAGGAACTTGAACACGAATGCTTCAGAGGAAGAGACTTGCTTTGTAAGGAGCTGAGTTTGGAGGGGATGGGAGTAGGGGAAGGGATGCTGTTTTTTCTGATAGTGATTAGACCTCACTTTGATTTGTAATACCACCTGTGTAAATGCAATTCTGTGTTGATTGCAGGTGTTTTTTTTTACTCTGATTCCAGTAGGCAAACCTAAGTGAAAAAGACAGTCAAATAATAATTCTATGTGAGATGGTGTTAACGTATCTTTACATAGGGAATTGAAGTTTGGATGTGGAAATACTTAATGTACTGTCCTGGGGACTGATACAGCATTCAAAACAATTTTTTTTTTACATCCTCCAGAGTTAGTATAAAATTTGTAATTTCGTATATGAACAGAGCTAAATGTTATTTAGGTAAGTGTTATGACTACTGAGTCATGGTTGCTGTCTTCTGTACTTCTATGCCTTTTATTTCGTTATTTCCTGGTAGTTTTTTCTGGGTTTGTATTCAAGATGTGCAAAAGGAAGGTAACCGGTTATCCTTCTGATATGTAAGTTACTCTACATCAGCTGAAAAACTCTATCATCACTGTATCTTCATCTGCTGGCTGCAACAGTAGAAAGGTACCACACAGTGCTAGAAATTGTCCAGACACTTGTGATTTCTGGTAGTTCAGGTAAGCAAACAGGGATCTAGGGGAAATGGTAGTATGAGCATGCATTTTCAGAAGGTAAGCTGGGTGTCTGCTTTGCAAGTACATATTTTACTTCATAAGGGCAGGCTGTTGGACAACTTACTGTTTGTCTTCAGTAGGCCTTGAGGATTGTTCTGGCAGCTTGGACCATTTGCAAATGGAGACAGGCAATGACTGTACTTTCTCAGGGCCCAGGCAGAGCAAAGAACTTGGTAGAGCTAGCAAGAGACAGCCTGGGGAGCTCAAAAGATGGCCCATGGGCAGCTCTGCACTCAGTGTTAATTTACTCTTCCCCTGATTCTGCATCTCTCATATTTGATTCTTCACTGTTCACAGTATACTCTAAACCTCAATCCTTCTAGCCTTCGCTGCTTAGGTCAAAATGGATGTGTGTGTGTTTTTTCTTGTATGAGCCTCATCTTTAGTTTGTTTTGTAGTTTGACTGTGATGAGATATTCATTTTCAGAAGTTTCTCAGCTTTAAGTATGGAAATATCCATTTTAATTTGACTCAAAATGAAGTAATTATCCATGAAGGCTAAGCAAATCTGTCAGAACTTTAAAAATAATATTAAGGGGAAAAAAGATATAATTAAGGCAATTTCTCTGTCGTCTTGCTCGCTAATGAGGAAAGTCATACAAGTAATTGTGGGTGAACTGATGGATGATAAATGTGCATATGGAAGCAAATCACAGGTGAATTTTACTTTCAACTGAAATAGAATTTCTAATGTGTCCTCCAAAATGGGGCTGAAGTCATATTCAGCTACACTGATACCACTGCAGTTTCCAGTATCAGGTGGTAGCATGTAATAGATGTTAGCACATAAAAAGACGAAAGATCCCCTGCAGTGTAGAAAAAATAAAAAGAGTAAATAGTAAGCTTTTTATTTGTTATTACTTAGTAAACAAGGAGAACTTTGTAATCTTCATTCGCAGTGAGTGTAGTGTATGAGCTGTGTAGAACCAAAGTGAACGGGGTTGTGCATTCTCAAATGAGAGTGCCCAGGTATCAGCTTGCAGGTGATTGTTCTGTTAAGATGCATAGTATCTTGTGTTACCTGTAGAAGGCCAATCATGGTGACCTTTCCTGTAAGACGGGGAAAAAGGATATACTTAGCTTTGAATCAGTCAAGTAACTGCTTTTATGTAAAATAACTTCCTGTATTTTTAACATGCAATATTAAAATATCCTTGTCAATACTTACTAGCCTTATTTAAGGAGCTTCACCCCCATGTACGGTGCATAAAATGCAGATGTGTGAAATGTCTGTGTTCTGCTGTGATGAGACTGAATTTCCAGATTTTAATATGGCAACAAATTCTGACCTTTCCAGTTCAGACATCTCTGTTGTATTGGCACATAATAAGCATTTAGTTCTATTTAAAAAACTGATTTCAATATTGGTATGAAGTCCTATGAGACCAAGTCAATCTCTCTCAGCTAAATAAAAGGAAATTAAGATGCATGTCTTGAATAGATATTAATCTATTCGAAGTCTATAAACAAAACTTGTAATTGGACTGAGTACCAACAATAGTTGTTAATCTTCCACATGACATAATTTAAGGAAGTATTGAGTAGCATGGGGCATCTGTTGCCATTGGGGTTAAGCTATGTTGACAGCAAAATCTGTGATGATCACATCTGTGTTGGAACTTCCCAATCCAGGACCTTACTAGGTCCCATTGTCCATTTTGTGTTGCCATACTTGTTGGCTATTACTCAAACTTCTCTGTGAATTACTTAAATATTCTTGGTCAAGATTAAAAATAAAATTGTTTTAATGCATAGAAATAGCTGATAACTTTGGCTATACAACTGGAAAGCAGAATTTAAGCATTATTTTGTATTTACCTTTTTATATACCTTGAGTAAAGTAGATGTTGTATAAATGCTGTGGTACTTGTGGAACACATATAGAAGACATTTAGTTGGCAGTTTCCAGAGGCAAACTTCTAATTTTGGAATTATCATCAGGTCAGAGCTCCACTGAAAATAAGGTTTTAATGTCTGAGTGCAGTGTAGCTTTTTTTTTTGTGCATGTGGCACTAACTTAAAAATATGCTGTAGCATTCAGGCTTCTGTGATTGCAGTTATGTGATTTCAAACAGGTCTTGAGAAGGACAGTGATACAACAGCCATGGAAGGTGTCATCCAAAAAAGGACGTGCTTTTAATAACAAAATGGAGAAGTGTCTGTAGTGTCCTGGATTGGTCAGTGACGTTGTTAGACCCTAATACTGTGCTGCTAGTACTTGTATGATGATCCAGAAAGTCCACAAACAGAATAGAGCCCTGAGAAATAAACACAAACGAACAAAAAAACCTTCCACCCATCCACTCTCTTCTACTTTCTCTCCCTGAGCATTGCAGGGGATTGGGGAGTGGGAGCTGCAGTCACTGCATAATGTTTTGTCTGCTGCTCCTCCACGCTTGCTCTCTGCTCCTGTTCCATGTGGGTCCCTCCCACTGGATGTCATCCTTCCCCGGCTGATTTCACTGTGAAGCCTGTGGGCTTTCCAGAGGCTGCAGCTCTCCAAGCACTGCTCCAACATGGGTCCATACTATAGGGCCCATCCTTCAGGGCTGTGTGGGTCTCCATGGATAGCAGCTCCCCCAGTCCTCCTGGCCAACTGTGGGCTCCTCTCTGCAGGCTGCAGCTCCACCCTGGCACCTGCTCCTGTGGGGGTTCTTCATGAGCTGTGGCTTTTTCAGCCACATCCACTACTGCCCCGTGGGCTCCTCCATGCCTGCACGTGGACCTCTCCTGAGCTGCAGGGAACTTCTACTCCACCTCTGGACCACCTCCTGCCCTCCTTCTGCACTGTCTTTGATGGCTGCAGGGCTATTTCTCTCGCAGAGCACACCCAGCATCACTTGTGGCTCATGTCTGGCAGCAGCAAGTCCCTTTTGGAGAAGCTGGTGCTGACTCTTTTTTGACATAGGGCAGTGCTGGGCTCTGCTTGTGGGGGGGACGCCTGCAGCCCTCCCTGCTGCCTTCAAAACTTTGCCAGGTCAACTCGCTGCACTTTGTCACCACTCCTTCCTCCATCTGAGGCTGCTTGATACAGCTTTGTATGCAGGCCAAGTACGGGCTTTGTTCTTGCTAATCTAAAACTCAAAGGTAGTTTGCACCTATTATCCATGCCATCCAATGCTATCTATTCAGTTTTTATTTTCACTGTAATTCATAGTATTCTGCCCTATGTCATTGTATTTGTGTGAAAGCATGACTTGAAGCTTTCTAGGAAGGCAAAAAAAGCTTTTTACTTAGGGTATGTGTTTTTGTGTGGATTTCTTTTTAAATATTTTTTATTATTTATTTTCAAAGCGCTCTTTAGAAGATTAGAATCTGCTGTCATTTAAAAAAAAAAAAGGCTGATCAATGCTTTTTGAGTTTACAATACAGTCAGAAGTGGTCAGAGAATCCTTCTGTTTTTCACTTGCTTAGAGACTGTGAGATCCTGTCTTCAGTGTCCTGTTCAGCCTGTAGATCAGACTTGCATATTCTTGCAGGAGAGTGTCAGCAGACTGTAGCGTAGTTATTCAGACAGCTACCTTGAAAAAGCTATCTTGGATTCTGGTCACTTCCCTGTGATTGGCTTTGTTTGATCCTGATGTGTTTGGATAAAATAAGTGTATTCCGAAGGTATATCAGATTACAAAGGTTCTCTTGCAATTTATGTACCTGAAGTATTTTCAAGTCATACTAATGTTATTAGTACTACAGAAATCATCAAGATCCAAATTTAGCTTTGGATAGCTAAGTTTTTCTTAACTCTTTGTTTTGATTCTGTAATCTTTTATCGGTCCATAGTGTTTCTAGTGCAATCATGTATAAGCCCGGAAGTCTTAAGATTATTATTTGAAATCTGGTAATAAGAACTTTAATTTTAAAAGATTGAACTGAAAATTTAAAGAGTCATTCACTCTCTTCTAATAAGCCATGCTAAAGAAAAAAAATATCCAAACCCATTAGATAAAAATTACCGGTTAGGTTGTGCTTAAACTTCAGAAATGTATTATAAGCACAGTGATTAAATAAAGTGGATATGTAAGTGAACTAACATTGTTTTTAATTTAAATTTATAGGTAGTGTATGATTGGTTTAATGAATAATTTTGAAACTATATATAAAAGACACCACCTAATTACTGCAATTGATGTGATTTTGACTTTTGTTGAAAGCCTGAATTGGGTGACATCCTCAAGATGGTCCAAAAGGTCTGAAATGGAATGCTGAAATTTGAGCATTCTGATTAAACCGTAATCTATTTTTCTAGAACTGCAAGTTCTAGTACAAGTTCCTTGTGTTCTTGTAAGAAGCCCTTCCCCAGGGGGCGAAGAGCCTGACTCTGTTTTCTTCACATTCTCCCTTCAGATGTGTACGAGGTCCCCTTGAGCTTCCTCTTCTACACATTGAGCAGTCCTAACTCTCTCAGCTCTTCCTCATAAGAGGTGCTCCTGTCCCTCTATCATGTCTGTTACCCTCTGCTGGATTCTCCCTAATGTGTTCGTGTCTCTCTTGTACCGGGGTGGCCAGAACTGGACACATCACTCCAGGTGTGGCCTCACCAATGCTTGGTAGAGGGGAAGGATCACCTTCCTCAACCTGCTGGTGATAACTTGTCTAATGCAGCCAGGAGTACATTCAGCCTTCATAACAGCGAGGACACACTGATGACACCTGTTTAGCCTGCTGTCTACCAGAACTTCCAGGTCTTCTTATGCAGAGCAGCTTTGCAGCTGGGTTCCTCCCTGGGTGTGGGACTTTTTCTCCTTCTTGATGTTCTTAAAATCCTTGTCAACCCAACCTGTCAAGATCCCTCTGGATGAAAGCGTGGTCATTTGGTAAATTAGCCACTCCCCTTAGTTTCACATCATCCACAAATCCACACATTGAGAGTACAGTCTACCTATTGTCCAGACTATTCAGATGTTAAATGCAACTGGATCTAGTCCTGATTTCTGGGGTACTGTGCTCATTACTGGCCTCTAACTAGACTTTCCACCACTGACTATGACCCTCTAGGCTTGGCTGTTCAGTCAGTTTTTGATCTACCTTACTGTCCATCCGGCTCATACTTCAGCTTCTGACAGTCTTATAGAGGACAATGTCAAAGACATTACTGAAGTCCAGGACTTCACTTGTCTCTGCTCATCTATCAAGCTGGTCATTTCATTGTAAAAGCTTATCTGTTTGGTCAGGCATGGCTTTCTCTTGACTGAATTTGTGCTAACTATTCTGGATGATTTTATTGTCTTTCAAGTGCCTGAAAATGAATTTCAGGATTAGTTATTCCATTATCTTGTTAGGGATTGAGGTGAAGCTGAAGAATGAGTTCCCTGGTTCCTCCTTCTTGAAGATAGGACCAACATTTTTCCTTCCTCTAGGCTTTGTGCACTCCTCGCAGTTCCTACAATTGAGAACACGTTATGTAGAATGTCCACCCAGTCACATCAGCCAGCTCCCACTGCACTTGTAGGTGCAGCCCTTCAGGGCCCATGGATTTAGGAATGCTCAGTTTGCTTAAGTATTTCCTGACCTGATCCTCTTCCATGAGGAATGTGTTGTCTTTGTTCAAATTTATGTTTACTTAAATTTTTAGAAGTGTAAATATCTGCATAGATGAGAGATGGCTGGCAAGATTTGATATATTAGAGCTTCAGGTATGTGACCCTGCAGTTTAGATTTTCTTCTTTCATTTCCAACTATTTATATTCATGTATATCTATTTATGCAAGGTATATTATTACTGTTTTCATTTTCTGTTTTTTTTTTTCCCCTTCATTCATTTATGACATCAGCCACAGAAATCTTCCTCATGCCTGCTGGTAGTAAATTATTTGGATAAATCAGCATTAGGTGGTTTGTTCTGTACCTTCTATGCTAAGAAAAAATGAGTAGACAAAGCTGGATGACCAAGCTGAGTGCAGGGCCTAGGGTTCTGATGCACATGTCCAGAGCTCACCCAATAATCTTGTGTGTTTTTCTTTCCTTCTTCATTGCTGGATGAGTGACTGCGAAGCAATTTCCAGTGAGATATTCCTCTAGTGGTATGTGCCATTAACATACAGTAATTTATTTAGGAAATCTTTGTTTGGAAGAGTGGAAGTGTTCTGCCCAGTGCTGGTGTTCTGCCTTGAGTGCTGGGGGTTTGCATACAGTTAATAGCTTTTAAAATAAAAATGGTTTAAAAAAAAAAAAAACAAAAAACCTCCAAAACTCTCTTTTTAAGCAAAATTTTCAACACTAACAGATGATATGTAAATATCATAAATGTCACATTGTCACTTTTTCTTTACTCCAGTACTGTTATCCACAAAGGAGGTGGTCCAAATAAAATATCAGGCCTTTCTGATGTGACCGTTCATCACCAGTTTTGTTATACAGCTGGCAAAATTTTAACAAGTTTTTAAAATGATGAAATATGAAATGGAGAAAATTTAGCTTGTTTTGAAGGTCAATATTTCACGTATATGAAGAGCCATATTTTTTTAAATGTGTAAAGGATATTGGCTTGAGGACTGGCTTACATGGAAAATTCATGGACTATGCACATTTGTTATTCTAAGGTACATTGCAGCCTGTAGTATCAAATACGTGTCAAAGTAATTTTACAGCAAATAAATGCCTTTGACAAACAGAAGGAATTATTATTGTATGTTTTATGTGGGATTTGGATTGCATATTATGAATACATTCATGAATATATGCTTGAGAGAATATATACTTCAATACTTGAAGGGAACATATAAACAGGAGGGAGAATGGCTGTTTATGAAGGTGGATAGTGATAGGACAAGGGGCAATGGTTTTAAATTGAGACAGGGGACACTTAAGTTAGATATTAGGAGGAAGTTCTTCACTCAGAAGGTAGTGATGTACTGGAACAGGTTGCCTAAGTAGGTTCCAGATGCCCCATCCTTGGAGGCATTCAAGGCCAGGCTGGATGTGGCTCTGGGCAGCCTGGTCTGGTGGTTGGTGACCCTGCACATAGCAGGGGGGTTAAAACTCAATGAGCATTGTGGTGCTTTTGTGGATCATTCCCCCTTGTCCTATCGCTTGTCAACCCATGTTAACAGTTGTTCACAGAGCAAAGAAAGTGGTTCTGTACCTGGAGCTCTTCTAGCCCCCACCCCATTGCAAAGAGAATGTACCGTATTATAGGGGCTTTCATATTGGGAAAATATTTTAATGTAGGAAACAAGTCAGTTTATCTCTCACATGGTTTAGGCATTGAATGGGATTGGTATGTTCCTTGCCCAGAAGCTTGGGTATGACTTTTACTTGCTTTATGCCGTTGCCTGACTCTGGACTTTGGTGGTACTTCTGCCAGAACAATTTGAGAGTAGATGTATTCAGAACTGGGATTTTAAATAATGTGAAATTGGAACTCTTAATTTTTAGACCAAGTTTGTCAATGTCATATTTCTGGTATTGTGAGCAGACATTATAATGAGATTCTCACTGAAAAAAGTATTAAGTCATGTCCTGCATACTAATGTTCTCTAAGCACTGGTGAATCAATTAGTTAAATTCCCCTGAATATTGAAAATAAGAACCAGAAAATTTCATTAGAAGTGATAAATGGGATGCATGTGTTTCTGATGGTTTTTTTTTGATCATTCATCAGCAGCATATCCAATGTGTGATTTTAATTTTAAAACATACATTTGCATTTTTTCAAACTTTACTGGGATAAGTAATACAGTTTAAAGCAAAACCAAAACAAAATAAAAAGGGAAAGGCAGCCAACATGTGGTTGGTAGTTGCATTACTTTATTGATTTTCAAAATGTTTGTATATATAAATTCTAAAGCAGACCTAAGTTTGGGGGGTAGGGTTCTGGAAGGTAGGAAATGCTTAAAATTCTTCAGTCCTAAAGCACTGATCTAGTTCATGAAGGCATTTTATGCATGCACCTGACTTAATAGTTATTTACTTCCCATGCATCAAAATGATCTAAGCCTGAATTCTTCTCCAATTCAATCCCTTAATGTACCATTCTTTTTTTTTTTTCCTTCTTTTCAACTACTACCTTTGCCTAATCTTCAGTTATCAACTCTTAATAACCATTACTGTATGGAACTGTACTGGGCCTGGCTGGGATGGAGTTGATTTTCTTCACGGCAAACCATGTGTTGCTCTGTCTTAGATTTCTGACTGAAGCAGTGGTTGTAGCACACTGATGCTGTAGCAGTTGCTGACTGGTGCTGGCACAGCAATTAGGGCTGCTTCTGCTCCCTGCTCTGCCCCTTCAGTGTATGAGATGGAGGAGGTAAGAAACTTGGAAAGAACACTGTATGAACAGTTGACCTGAGCTGGCCAAAGAGATTTTCCACAATGTATAATGTCAAGCTCAGCAGTAGAAACTAAGGGGGAAACCATCTTCATCTTGACCCACAAGTTTTTCTTGCTTTAGCTCTTTCGGTTTTGTCCACTATTCTGTAGGTAAAGGAATGAGTAAGTGGTGCTGGATGCTTAGTTTCTGGATGGGGTTTGACCTGAGGCAGCCATGAAGATATCTAGTGTTTTAATTCCTAGTATCACCCTCCCTCAAAAAATAAAAATTAAAAAATTAAGAAAAACAATCTAGGTAGGTGTGAACTGTCAGTGATGTTTCAGCTGGAAATATGATAGAATTTTTTAACAGTTAAAGAATCATTGAACACTGAGGAAGAAATAACGTCAGCTTAGACCTTGAAATTGGAGGAAGATTACTTCAGTTGATCAGGGAAAGTCAGTTGATCAGGGAAAGTCAATTGTAACTTGCTGAGTGTTGTGAAAGGCAGGAACGTGCAGTCAGTCTTAATTAGTGCTTTAATTTAAGGAAATCAGTCCAGGTTGTGGTACTTTTTCCTAGCCCTTATCTGTGTGTATTCTTCTCAATACGCATCCTTCAAACCTTTTTAGGCTACCAGGAGTTTTTATTTTCTCAGTTGAATCATGAAGTGTTCTGTCTGATTGATAGAGTGGGTGGAAACTGATGAATATTTCTGAATTACACTTGAGATAAACCTAACAGTATGCCTACTGCAATAGGAACTGCCCTTGTTTGATAAATCCTCGCCGAGTCCAGATAATGATACAGTAAGCTTCTACAAGTGTGACATTGTTATGCAGAGATAGAGGCCTGCGGAAAAAAATATAAGCTATTATTGAAAATTGTTGTGATTTGAAAACTGGGGGAGAAAAAGTGATACTGTTGACATGTGGCATGTGAGAGATATCTTTACCTTTCACTCTGCTGCTGTGTAGTTAAAGTTTTGGGGTAACCTAGTGCTGGTTACCTCCCCATAAACAGCATTCTTGTCTAGAATGATTGAAAGGAAGGGAAACTTTCAAAAATAAAGCCAACGAGTAAAGGTATTTGAAGCTGTTTTGTGGGGTTGAAAGTGATAGAATTGATTGGGGGCAAAGATATTTGAGATGTGAAGAATAAGGTAAGTAGAAAGAAACTCTCAAAGGGAAAAATATAGTGAGAATTTCAGATAGATATTGCACATGCACATTTGTAGTAGTTTTGGTAAACTACTACGAGATCACTCAGTGGAACTTCAGAATTGTCTACCAAAGCTTATACATGCTAAAGGTTTTTGTTTCTACATCAGTAGGATTAGTGATGCGTATTTTGTTGGCCATTATGTGTGAGTTGGATTTGTATCAGGCAGCACTAGTTTATCCAATTCAAGGAATTGACTGTATGATTTGTAGTGGGTTTGTAGTGGATGGAATACGTTCTCCTATTTTGCTCTCCATACGTACGATTAGTAACGTAGCCCCAGAAATTGATCTTTAGTTTTGAATTGGTAAAGGTAACTAATAGCTGTGTGTCTGAGGAGAACTTTTAATTATTTCATGATGTTTGTTTTCTGAATCTCTCTTTTCCTCATTATATGAACTAAAACTTAAACAAATGTGTGTATCGGGACTTGATTTGAGATATGAAAAAAGCAGCTTGAGACATAGGTAACTAGCCCAAGGCTATCCAAGGCTTCCTGAAGTCTGAAAATGTTACCTACTTCACTAGTCCATATTGTGGTTTTCCTTCCCAGTAACACCTTCGGGGGGGAAATTTGTTTGCACCAGTTGAGGGCTATGATACCAGCTTAACACTTCCTGTTCAGTTGTATTTCATCATGTGCCATAGAGTGTGAGGCAATTTTGTGACATTTAATATACCTAGGACTGAAGTGGCCAAAAATGAGATGCATCTGGATAAACAAAGAACTGGTTGAAGATTTTTAAAATGAATTCCAAGTAATTCCTGGAAAAAGCTTTCTCCGGTTATCAGTGCACAAATCAGAAAGAGATTCTAGGGAACAAATGCATCAATCACTAAAAGCCTCTATTAAAATTAGATTTTCACTCGGTTTTAGAGTCTGTGTTCACTTACAGACTAATGAAGTGACTTTCAAACCTACATGTAAATATCTGCCTGTCTTCTAGGTGTCTGAGCTCTGCTGCGGGCAATGCAGTCAATAGTCAGTGGAGCCTGAAGAATAATTCTTATCATAAGTGGACATACGCTGTCTGGTTAGCTGAGCAGCTCTCTGGACTTGACTTCTTCAATGACTGACAACTGTGTGAACACTACTGTATTTAATTAATGTCATTATTCAATTTTGAACTGAATACCCCAAACCATGTATTTTAAGATGAGCCTTTTTGTTTTCTTTGGTCAGACGAGAGAGAACAGACATCTTTTGAGGGTAATTTACTCTGCTAACTTTAAGCATTTGATTTAAAACATGAAGTGAGAACTTAGTTCTGCCAAAATCTGTGCGTGCTCTCCCATACTCTGTAGGTGTGTATATAGTTAAAACCTGTGATTGTTGTCTACTTACTGTTATCAATTACAAGGTAAGATGGAATGTCTCTTAATTAACTTTATAACCTGGTAGGTACGTTTAGACACAGCTAATTAGAGCTTTTCTGTAATTGGGGCTATGATTAATAGACTATGAAGACTGTTTAATTTGTATTAAGTGCATGGACAGTCACAGGGAAATTGAATTTTGAGGCTATGTTGAATAACAAGTAGAGGACCTCAGGACAGCACAACAGTGAACAATTATTCTCTTTATAAAGAATTAATATATTCAGGCACTAGTTATGTCCTGACATACAGGTGTTTTTTCTCTGTAGTTCACTCCTGTAACCCCCTCCTGCACTACTCCTCCCTCCCCAGGATCTTTCACGCTATTGTTAATGTGTGCATGAATCTCTGTTTTGGAAATATTAATAACTTTTTAAAACAGTCTAGCAATGTAGTTTACTAAAATTAATGAGCGTGAATTATACTGGAGCTTATTTCACCTCTCTGCCCCTTTTTTTTCTTTTCTTTCCCCCCCGGGTGCAATCTGGATTGGGCAGAACCTAACTTGGGGCAATTCAGTGAGAAAGCAGCAGAAATGAACTAATTTACCCAGGTGTTAGAATCATGGAATTGCTCAGGTTGAAAAAGCCCATAAAGATTATCAACTCCAATCTCAACCTAACGGTTGGACTAGATGATCTTACAGGTCGTGTCCAACCTTGTGATTCTATGATTCTAACCATACTACCCTAACTATAACAACCCTCTGCTAAATCATGTCCCTGAGCACCACATCCAAACGGTTTTCAAACACATCCAGGGATGGTGACTCAACCATCTCCCTGGGGAGCCTATTCCAGTGCTTAACCACCCTTTCTGTCTGGAAGTGTTTCCTGACATTCAACCTAAACTTACCCTGGTGCAACTCGAGGCCATTTCCCCTCATCCTGTCACCAGTGAGAAGAGACCAACCCCGCTCTCGCTGTCAGCACCTTTCAGATATCAGAAGTGAGCAACAAGGTCTCCCCTCAGCCTCCTTTTCCCCACACTGAACAGCCCCAGTTCCTTCAGTCTCTCCTCGTAGGGCATATTCTCCAAGCCCTTCACAAGCTTTGTTGGAGGTCTGTAGTAGTCTTGTAAGTTCATTTTCACCTCTTTTCTGTGCATCACTCATGAGTGCAAAGAGAATTAATACATACTGACCTTTGGACATGCTTCTTCACCTGTTACACAGCTGGAGGGGGAAGTCTGAGAGACTGCCATTGATAGAGACGGCAAAAGAATGTAGGAAAGGACACAGAGTGAGAAGCTATAGCAGTAGAAATAGGATAGGAGGAAAAGGATGTTGTGTGATGAGTTCTTTTGGCATCCTGGAGACACAGTCTGTCATGACTTTTTATTCACTATCATTAAGATACAACGTACATGGAAAGACATACTGTAAAGACAGGCAACACTTTTTTTTTCTTTTTTTAATTAGTTGAAATTGGGGAAAAAAGGCAAAAAACGTAACTAATAATTTTAGAGGCATGTAAACATTTTGCAGTGCTTTCTTCATGCATAGTCAAAACTTCTCTCTTGAATTTTTCATAAGAAATGAATTCCAGCTTTAGTTATCTTGTGCTGTTTTTATTCTACTGTTAGTGCAGAGGTGGCTTCATTGAGAATAGTTGGTCTGTTTTATTTTTTTGGTAAGAACTTCTGTACTTAACATATTGCGAGTCAGATCAGACTGCTGCTATCCAGAAAGGAGTTTTATTTTTGTAACTTGTACACTTCAGTTTTTCATTTAATACCTTTGCCATCTCTGACATTGTTTTTGAACTATTTCAAATTTGTTAGAGTACATTTAGAGTACGTTTATCCTGTTATCTATTAAGCTGGCATTTGAGCAACAAATGAGAGCATCAAGTGAGCTTCAGATAGTTCAAATAGAAGTTTAAGACAGTTTCTCTTTTAATAAGGAATGGTGCTAGAGTGAGAATGTCTTTACAGTAGGCATTCCTTAGCTATGGTATACACTTAACTGGCGAAGAAACAGTGTTTTTACCTAAAACATGAGTGGAATACCAAGTACTGTTATAGGCTTTGTGAAGTTTTTGCTTTCCCTCCCTGCTGTGTCTTAACTAAACAACCAAAGACAGGCGAATAACCTATTTCCTGTTAACTGCCTAATTGCTAGGGATGACAAGAGTCTCATCTTTACGATTGTCATGGGCATCAACAGCATAGGTTGGAGCCTGGGTGAGTGGAGATAGGTGCTTTGACACCACATAAAGTAGTGGTAATGTTTTGGAACTGTTTACTAATTTCACCTTATGAGAGTTCTTCACAAAGAAAAAAGTGTTGTTTTTTCCTTCATGTGTACAGTATTGGCTCAACTAATTTGTGACTCCAGCTAGATAAAAATAACCTCTACCTAAAGGTATTCTAATCTTACTGAGTTTGCTGTCACAGAATGGCACTGGTTAGCTGATGATGCTTGGAACATCACGGATCTGTAGATCACTGAGGTCCCTTTTTCAGTGTAACAGTGAATAAAAAAGTGGTCCTGAGTTGTAGCTGATGTCATATCACCTTTCTGTCCAACTGTGTTTTTAAGTTTCATTGCTATATCTCAGTTTTAATTTATTAAATGTTTGGTTTTTTTTAAGACCTATTTTTTTCTCTATAAAAAGTAGGTTAGTGATATCAACAGTCAAGTAGCATTGGTCATACTTTGTGTAGATCTCTTATTATCTTTTCTCAAGCTATATTTAATTTTGTAGTGTATTACCAACACCCACACATCTCTAAACAAAATTAGTAGTATCGATGCATGTCTCTCAGTTCTTATCTAGTTTTTATTAGTCTACAACAGAAAAATTAATTTTTTCAGACCATAATTCAAATAAATGATTTAAATTGCATCTTAGAGGTTACAGATTGACACTTTTTCTTTGGTAATAGAATCCTCTGCAGTTGAATTCTTACTGCTGTTGTGGTCCATTACAAGCACAAAATTGCATCTTTCCACTTGTCACTAATTTTGCATTTTGACAGGGGAAAAAAGGAAGGTTTGCTGTTACTGTTGCTAAGCAACAAAAAGATGAATTATTCCAACTTCTGGATTTTTCTTGTATGATGTGTGTCAGAAGGATATTCCTATGCTGGTGAAAGATAGTCTAGATGGGGTTATACATTTTTGTTCCCTGTGCATGGTTGTTGTAAATAACACTGTTTTGTTTCCTGAAGCTTAATTTCTCTTTCTGAAATGGAAAGCTTGTTTCTTTCATTTTTCACTTACACCAAATTTTTATATCACTACTTGAATAAAAGGAACAGAAAGCATTGTAAGACAGTAAGTTATAGTCCAAATATTGCATACTATTACTTTTATTTACTAGTAGAATAATATAGTCCAGTTGGAAGTGACTTACAAAGGTTATTGAGTCTAACTACTTGATCACTTAAGGGCTAATGAAACATTAAAATACATTATTAAGGTATTATCCAAATAACCTCCTGAAGACTAATAGGCACTTTTGTTAGTCATTCTAAACTGTCTACTTCCAACACAGCTGATTTTATTACCAAGTAACTACTGGTATTTGAGGAAAACTATTCATCAAATGATGTGTGAAAAAGATAGAGACTTAAGTGTATGGAAGTTCTGGTAAGATTTGTGCTTGGGGGTAGGTTAGAAAATCAGAATGGTTTTGGGTTGGAAGGAATCCTTGAAGATTATCTAGTTTGAGAATAGGATGATCTTTCTAGAGACTGGGTTTCTCTAAGCCCCATCCAACTCAACTTTAAACTCTTCAAATGATGGAGCATCCACAGCTTCTTTGGATAAGCTGTTGCAGCTTTGTAGTACTCTTAGTAACTTGATTGTTTTGTTCTTAATAGCCTGATTTTGATTTTTATTTTTGTCCTGGTTCTATTGTAGGTTGATATAATATATTGGCCCACGCTAGCAATTGATTTCCACTCAAGATATAAGCCAACACAGTGTCACATCTTCCTTCTAAATTCCTTATCTGTGTAAGAAGCCAGGAAAGATCTTGAACAATAAGGAGACTGCTTCTCTTTGTGCAATGATTTGAGGCCGCTCTGTACAGCAACAATAAGAAAGTGTCAATAAATACATTGGAGATTGGGTTTTCTATCCATGGCTGTGAAAGTGTAATAACATAATTGCTTGTGTCTATGCAGTATAGTTTTGAGGACTTTGAAAAATAACCTCCTGTGTTTGTTTGGACCTTGGAGTTAACATACGAATGCACAGTCACTGTTTCATGTCTGGTAGGCCAGCTTTCCTAATGTACTGACTTCCATGCAGAAGAAACCTGTGTATGTGGTCAGAGAAGAGCTACTCACTGCTCTGAAATGGTGCTTGCCCTGAAAGCTTGAGAGAACATCACTCAAGTTGTTCTGGGTAAATTCTGTCAGGTAGCAGGAGTCAGGTTAATTTGTGTAAATTATATCAGATGAGTAGTGATAAAAGATGGAGATAATTCCAGATGTTAACACTTCTTTGGGCAAATACTATTATTAGTTTGAAGATGAGTGTTTCCAGCTGTTTGTTTAAAAGATGAAAAGAAGCTTTTTTTATTAATGGTTCTTTATTTTGCTAAGTATAAAATTACATACAATATTCCTCTAATTTTTTTTATTGTTTTCTCTAAATTTTCTAAAGGAGTTGATGACCAAGCTGATAACAGAGACACCTGACCAGCCAATCCCATTTTTAATTGATCATCTTCAGTCTAAACAAGGGAACCGTGGTCAGCTGCAGAGAACACTGTCTGGCTCTGCCGCCCTTTGGGCAGAGAGTGAAGCATCAGGTATGTTCTGTAAGATGGGAAGGGCTACACTAATATCTCCCACAGTTTTTGTGGGTTGTTTCTTGGATGCTCATGTATTTACTGTGGAAGTGCTACTCTGTGGTTTTGAGCGTACAAATCCTCTTTGTCCACAAGAAACTGAATTTAATGTGCATAGACTGAGCTAATAGAACCATAGAATGAATCATAGAATGTCTTGGGTTGGAAGGCTCCTTAATAAACATCCCATTCCAAGCCCAATAGATCAGATCCATCCAAACTAGCCTTGAATGCTTCTCTTTTAGTATAAAATCATTCGTCATTGTCCTATCACTATTTACCTGTATACAAAGTCACTCTCCATCTTGTTTGTAACCTCTTTTAATACTGAGAGGTGTTGGGTTTTGTTGGATTTTTTTTTTGATTGGTTGTTTTGTTTTACTACAGTCATTTTTAACAAGCCATCATTCTAACATTTAATATGTTATTACAACTTTGTGACCTCCACTGCAGATAATTTCTGATTGTAGATTTAAAAAAAAATAATAATAGTTTGTGATTCCAAAGCACTTCTGAGAATGTTGGTTTTGCGTGTAAAAATTGACTGATTATCTGTTTCAGACTATAAATGATCTCCAGCAGTAGTTTGTAGTCAACTGCCTGACAAATTATTTATATCAATTTTAATGTTTTAGACATAGACTATTAAATGTTATGATACAGAGGTTAATGACCTCCTCATAATAAAAAAAAAGAGAGAAAAGTATGTTTTGAAATAAAAGGATGTTAAGGAATTTCTCAGTTTTAGTGTTTAGAAAAACAAAAAAAAATATGAAATTTAGCAAAAATCAGGAAAAGTACTGCTAAAAGAGCTGTCTGATTTCCATTGATAAGACTGGGAATTTCTGAATTAATTGTATATGATGTCTTTGAAAAATGACCTTGTGAAGATTATAATTGCTGGATTTTATTCTTCAAACAGAAAATAAAGGAACAAGGAGAGATTTCAGAAGTTATGATAAGCCTTGGCAGGTAAATGCAAAGAAGCCTAAAAAGTCAAAGAGTGACCTTGCCGTGTCCAATATCTCTCCACCGTCACCGGAGTCCAAGTCATGTAAGGTTCACTACATTATAAGCTTGTGCACATGTCTAAACCCATAGTCTGAGTTTCATCTCATAGGTTTTTCTTCTCATTAGGTTTAGAAAGGAAAGCAAACTGTGAGCAGTAGAAATGACTAGAGAGACATATTAGAAGAGTTTGAATCTTGCTTCACTTTCATATGCATTATGAAGTTATGATTATTATATCCTGTATTTTCACCTAGCTTCAAAATTATATTTTATTCTAGCTTTTTCTAGTTTTTTATTTGTAATGTCCAAAACTTTGTGTCCAAATGTCCAAAAGGCGATAAATGTATTTAGTAATAGAAAGCTTACTGGTTTTCCTCTGAAGAGCAAGATGCAAAAGTCTAGATTTCAGTGGACTTAATGGAAAATATCCTAGTGGCCATAGAAAGTCAAAATCAAAGGTAAACAGATATTCAGGAAATGGACAGTCGCTCATAATCTGCAGTCTTTGCAGGGTAAAAAGAGTTTATAGAAGCAATAGCCAAGAGTGTACTTCTGTCATTTTTTTAAATTACCCCTGCATGTGTATCTGTGTGACTTTTTAAATATGTTAGGAGCATCATTAATTTCCTTGTGCGTTTGAACTACATTTTAAGTGCTGTCGTGGAGAGTAGTTTCAGCAATGTGCCTTCTTGTGATATCTTGCTTCTCTTATTTTCTGCCAACAAATTAATACTGACCTTTTTTTCCTGAGTTTATGCCAAAATCAGTGAGCACTGTGTGCTCCTTCAACCACTTGGATTAGTGGAAAGCAAGCATGTTCAGCAGCAATTCATTACTCTATCCAGACTTCCCACCTCCTGTGTGCCTTCAACTTGTAGGACATTTTTGGTGTCATTGTAAGTTTTGTTTTTTTTTAAAGCCTCTTCAAAGAGGTAGTAAGGACTTTAACTAAGAAATAATATGGGGGCCGATTGAAAGCTCAAGATTTACTTTCAGATTTATGTAAAATACCAAAAAACCCCTCAGCCATCTCCTCACTTTCCCTACAAGAACACACCTTACAACATACCTTCCCCTCCCCAAATAAAATCAACCCCAAATTAAATGGAATCCATCACTGGTAAGATATTCTGTTTCAGAACTTTTGTCTAAGGACTGTCTTTTTCAAATGATCTAGAACTTTTAACTTGATGAAATGATAAAATGACTCGGATTGGAAGAGACCTTAAAGACTGTCTAGTTGCAGCGCCCTGTCATGGGCATGATTCCCAGCCTCTAGATAAGGCTACCCAGAGCCTCATCCAACCTGGCTCTGAACACCTCTAATGGTGGGATATCCACAGCTTCTCTGGGTAGCCTGTTCCATTGTCTTATCACTCTCTGAGTGAAAAAAAAATTCTTCTAATATATAGTCTAAATCTCCCTATTTTATTTTAAAACTGTACGGCCCTTGTCCTATCACTATCTGACTGTGTGAAAAGTTGGTCTCCCTTCTGTTTATAAGCTCCCATTTAGTACTGGAAGGCTACAGTGAGATCTCCCTAGGGGCCTTCTCTTCTCCAGACAAAACAAGCCCAGCTCTCTCAGCCTCCTTTCATAGGAGTGGTGCTTCAGCCTTCTCATCATCTTCATGGACCTCCTTTTAATCTGCTCCAGAAGCACCACATCTTTCCTGTGCTCTGGCCCCAAGCCTGGGCTCAGTACTCCGAATGGGGCCTTATGAGAGCAGAGTAGAGTGGGATATTCACCTCTTGCCTCTTTTGATGCAACCCAGGATATAGTTGTCTTTCCAAGCTGCAAGTGTACTGAGGGTGCAGTTCATGGTAATCTTTGGAAGTATAGGAGATTATATTTAGTTTATTAGAGGATATCGTTTCTTTCTGCAAAGCTGATGTTGAATTCAGAGTTCATGTTATTCTTGCACAGATCTCTTTTTCTTAAGCTTTCAACTTTCTATTTTACTAAAATGTTCTTCCAGTTTTTCCTGCTGGCTGTTAACAATCTCTGTCATACCTGAAACACACAAATGTGAAACTTTGGTGCCATAGTGATCTGAGTACTTGTTTGCAAAAATATACCTAAGCTTCTATTGTTGTCTGACAAGGGAAGAGGTTTGAAGCTAGGCTTCTGTGTGTGTTTGCATGCGTGCCTGTTCAGTGAAATATCTGGATGATCATATCCTGTATTTGAAGAATAATCGATTTTGAAGTTTCTAAGTAGTTTGTGAAACAGACTTCTTGCTATCCAGTTAGCTACTATTAGGCAAACTAGGTTGATGTCTTTGCCAGTTTCGTATTAAATCAGTTCACAAGTCATTCTTTCCCTCTACTTCAGTTCACTGTTCTCTTTCCAGGTTTCTGTTGGTGTTATATACTTCTAATCACCAATTTTCTGTCTAGTACTGCAGGCCTTCATGCACTTAGCCTTTTAGTACCCAGATACTGTAAGAACTGTAATCTGAAAGATCAGAGTGAGACTTCAATACCTGAGCAATTTTACGTTCAATAATATCTGCATTTTTGTTCTTTGGGATGTAAGAATAGTATACAGTGTGTTACTGAAATGTAGCTCCTAGTCTAGGAAGGGCTTTTCCCCTACAACAAGCAGTTGTGTGCATGAATATGTGGCCTGGTGCCTTGTAGTAAGTGTAACTCTCCCATACTGCTGGAGGATTTAATGAGCAACTAGTCTCATTTCATCTGCAAATTATGTTTTGAAAATACAAGTATATGTAGGTAAAAACAATTCTGAAACAATACTGATTATCTACTACAATGAAAATGGTCAGCTGATATGACAGAACTTATAACAAATTTAGAAATAAATCTGTTCTTGATGTTCATTTGTTGGGGGATTTGTATCTGGGGAGGAGGTGAGTGGATGACAACACTAGAGAAACAGAAATACAGGGGAGCATGTTTTTGCTGTCTCTTAAGATGAGATGGGAAAAGAGAAAGAGAAAGGGAAAAGGTAAATATTTCTCCACAAATGCTACGAGTAGATGTCATAGATCTCCTACATGATAATCAAATAATCTCCAGAGTAAGTATATAAATGTCTCAAGGCAAATGAGTTGAGGCAGGTAATGTGATGAACAATTCAAAATTACTGACATGAATTTGAGGAATTAGTTAAGTATAATAGAGGAAGAAAGTTGGAATGTAATGAATGGATTTTGATAAATGTGAAATGAGATACATATAAAATGAAATATGGTGAACTTTGTAGAGGAAAGGATGCATTTCAAAAGATCTCAGGGAAGGGTCATTATAGAGTTTATGTGGTTCTGCATGTAAAGCCATGTGCTTTCAAAAGGCTGGTTTTGTTGATCATATTGTTGGGATGATACAAGTTCACATTTTCAAAGCATTTATAAGTTAGCAGAAAATGAACCTTGAAAGGAGAGACACTTGTTACATGGTGCAACAAAGGAATTTTTAACTTTAGTATTCAATCATTTCTTGGATGAGTAAGTCGGTAAAAAGAACTAAGTCTTCTAGAAGTAATATAAAATTTTAATTCTTCATGTCCCCTTCCTCAGTTTTGTCTTAATAAAGTAAGTTATTGAAACAGAAGCATTCCATAACATGTCTGCTTTGAATACATTTTCACTGAAGTACTGACTGGTTCATTAATCTACAGACTGTGCTAACCAACAGAGAACATTTCTGCCAAGCTCTTGACTGCTTTTCCAGTATCTATCTAGTGAGATACAGAACAGTCAAAGATTCTGGTGTTTGTAGGACATTTCCTTGAAACTAGAGACCAGACTAAACTAGGAAATGATTCACTCTTTCCAAGGCAAAAGTCTTGAAACTCTTGTGTTCCTGATGCAGGTCAGTCCATGCACCAAATGACTGCTGATCCTTGGAAGCTTCACAGCTGTTGAGTGGAAATTGTGTTTGTTTCTTTCAACACTTCTTGTGGGTCTCATGACAGATTTTATTTGAAAATTATATTGTTTCTCAAAAAATTCTGCCCTTGTGGATTTTGAAAAATATGATTCGTTTGAAAATTACATGATAGCATATTCCAATCTGTTGCAATTTTCTGCAGCCTGGAAGCTCTAAGCCTTGGATATCTTTGTTCATGGTTTTACAATATGAAATTGTTCTCTGTTCTATTTTGGTGGTAATGTGAGATTTCTGTGCTATGGTGAGTTTGTTACAGTGTTGTAAATGGAAAGAAAAATCTGTCAATCTGGCAGTAGGTTAGTAAGTGATGCTGTAGAATATGTTGTTGGTACAATGACGGGTGATTGAAAAAGCAGGCAATTAAAGTGCATAGGCTCTCAGTGTGAACTTAGAGAGTAAAAATGGAGGTAACTTGTCGAATTTCTGTGAAAGTTTACTGTGTATTTGTATTTGGTGTTAACAGAACTACAGAAAATGTAGAAAAAATACTAGAAGTAACATTTTGTTTTCTTCAAAATAAAGAAAAATGAGAAGCACTGAAATTGTGCTACTTAGTTGAGGTTATTTATGAATAGAGGAGAATTTTGATTGCACAAAAATTTACATGAATTCTAATGTGCATGGGCCCTTCTAAAACAGGAAGTAAAGAATTAGCTTTTAAAAATAGTAACAAAAACTGTAAGCTGTCCATCTGACAGGCCTAATACATTAAGGCCTCGATTTGTTACTAGAAATGACCATAGTTCATTAATTCCTTTTCTCAGAATTCCTTTTCACAATAGAGATGAAGGTGACACTTTTCACTCCAACTTTCCACTCTCTTCCCTTCTCTTGAGACTTCCTTGTGTTTCTTTCCTCCTAGTCTGTTTTTTATGTCCTTTTTTTAATGTCTTCTCTCTTTGAGAATGTCTGTAATTGCAGGCTGATATATTAGTATCTGTAAGGCTTAACCAGGTTCCTGAGCAGGAGTTACAGATCAGACTAAACCCTGGATTTTCGGACTCTATTTAGATGTCCATTTCATTGATAATTTCATGTATGCCTATGTGGGATAAAATCATATTTAAAAAATATATATTTTATTTTTGTGATATCTGGGGGACATTGTGCTGTTTCCTTATCTGGCATTTGACTTAACCTCAACTTTACCTTGTGGAGTTGATCCAGAGTGGAGCACGTTCTGTATACATCCAGAGAGCAGTTAGCACTAAGGCAAATTTGAATGGCATCAGTTATTTAAAACTTTTTGTACTAACTACCAAAGCTTGAAGTCTGAGATAAATTTCCACATACCATTATAAAAGCACTTTGAAATTGCAAATGGTCAGGGGATACCTCTTGTGTTTTTTTTTCCACACAGTCTTTAGGAGTTTGCAAGTTTTCTTTGTAGTGTTTAATGAAAATGATGTTTGTAATCATAAATTAGTTAACAGCTATCAAAATTGAAAATTAATATTTCAAAGCTGGCCAGCAGGCATTGAGTGTATCTTTGTACGTTCTGTTTTTGAAGTTATTCTTAGGGGAGTAGTAATCAACCACTGATAAATGCAGCTGGTTCTTTCTGTTGCAAATGTGAACTAAACATAATCATCTTCACAGCAGTGTGTGTGCTTCTCAGCATGGCAATGCTGTGTTTGGAAACAACCCGACAATTGCTTTTAGTTCAGAAGTCAGTAGATTCAGAGACATTATTTTTGTTCTCATTTCTAAAAATTGTTCAGAATGTTCACGTTCATTGGTGAGGCATTAACTATTGTGAGTCTTAAATACCTCAGGAACTCCTTTTTATTTCTGCATTTGGACATGAGGTTAGCTCAGTAGCTGGAAAAGTTATTTTGAATTTTAGTCAAAGGTTTCAGTAGTAAGTAACATGTAGAAAACTGAGTTTTGGTCTGAATTTCCCAAAGACTAAGTCTATTTTCTGTAAGTATCAGAATTTTTATTATTTTTTAATTGTTAGCATTAATAATTGCTAATTGCCAATTAATTCAGTCATAGTCATCCAGAGTATGTATTTGCTCACAGATGTTTTCATTTTTATTTCACACTGACCAATGAAAATATTTCCAGCTGTTAAATAAGAAGATAATTAAACAATTTCCACTCAAGATTCTTGAGCTTGTAAACACATTGTACAGCTATTTTTTTCTCCTGTAGGAGTCTGAACTACCAAATCTAAACTTCGTGTATATATCTGTGTATATTTAGTGCCAAGGTCAATAGAGCATCCTAAGTGGGATTGGAGGACAAAACCGGAGAACCATGATTTTGATGAGCTAAATCATATTCTTCAAGAGAGCAAAAAACTTGGAAAAGCCCTTGAGAATCTTTCTCGCAGTAAGTTGATTGATTTTAGTTTTTTAATGTAACCATGCAGCCTGAATTGTAATTTGGAAGTATATATCAAGAAGGTGATCTCCTATCCAATTAAGAGTAAGTTCACTCGCATTTGCAGTTGGATTCTGGTTGAGGAGGTTTGCAGAATGTCAAAGGTAATTTAGCAGCTTTCCTATTTCCTGAAACTACTTCCCCTTCACCTTTTTTTTTGGTTGTTTTTGTATTTAATTTCTGCCAGCTTAGTGAGTTTAATTAGCTCATAAAGAGAGAAAACACAAGAACCTGTTTTAAGGAAAATGGCAGGAACATGGAGCAGTGAGATGCTATTCCTGTAGAGGTTAACAGATAAGTTAACCATTTGTGAAACCTTAATCACATTGGAGATGGAGATCAGACCTGTTATTAAAAACCAGTGTTTCATGGCCTTGATCCTAATTAATTCCTTAAAATTTTCAGAAGCATTTCAGGTAGTTTAAATAAATACTCAGAAACTTGGTAACCTATTACTTCATAAACGAGAACCTCAAGGATTATCCCTTAAGAGACCTAGTGAAACAGAAGCAGTGTTTACAAATAGCATGTTCACGAAAGGAATAGCTCTGAAATAAGATGCTAGATTGAACTACCTTGCTGGAAGCAAGCACTACTAGCAATTATCTAAGTGTGAAATGTTCTCATGCACCTTTGCAGAGTACTAAGTACGATGTGATCTGGGAGACATTTGAACAATAACTATTTAGCTTCTTCTTTCATTAAGTTTTATCCCTGTCACTTCTTGATTCAATGAAGAAATTGCAGATGATGTCAGAAGAAGAGCTGAATGAAAAATAGAAAATGTGTCTTGTGGATAATTTTGAGATTTTTTTTTTCCTATTTTGGGTCAAAAGCGAAAACTAGCTTGCCCAAATGCCCTTTCCCCCTAGGGCTTTAGGTTGATCACATGAATTATAGTCTGAAAACTTTTCCTATTTATATTAACTGGAGTAGTATTGTTACAGGACTCTTCAAATACATTTCCCATTAGCTAGTCTGTTTGCATTTTCTCCTCTAAGAATCTGAAACTCTTTCTGACTTGGTCTCTGATTTGCAGCCCCACCATTGCTTGAAAGTATTACTGTGGTGATGTCTGCCAATTTCAAACCTTTATCCTTGTAACCAAGGCTAATACAGATAACGCAGATTCAGAAATAACTTGTTTTCAATTTCATAGAGGGTTATTTATTTACTGTCTGGAGATACAATGTGATCAGAGATGAGAATTCAGTAATAAAATATAAATCCAGTCTCAGTCCTACATCTTTTGTCTTTCCTCCTGAGTGTTGTGTAGCTTCTAATAAGCTTCTGCTTTCTCATATCTAACATATAGTTAGCAAAATTCTGTGCCTCTGTTTTTCCCAAAGAGTTTTCTAACAGGAGTTTTTTAATGCTGCAGTTCCTTAGAGTCCTGTGCTTGGGCTAGAGGTGAATAATACCTGGTCAATATTGTTGGAATCAGATTTGTAGTTATTTCACAGATGATACATTCTTCATTAATTCTTGCTAGTACTTGATGTTTTCTGATGGCTTGCCAAGGTAATGCAGACTTTTAGTCTTACCCCCCAGAGTGCTTTAATTCACTTGCAACCTGATGTAACGTTCATTTTCATGAATGTGCTTTCTGTTTCTTCATCCAGATCATTACTGGAAATATTTTCAGACTTCTTCATGATTCCATTTCAGATCTGACAACCAGCCCTTGAAAGCTACTCAGTAAGTGCATTTTTTCCCACCAGATGTTTATCTACCTAGCAGTGATTACACCTAGAATGTAATTCTCTGATTTGACTGTCATCTAGGATAGCAAAAAAGTCTTATAATAGCTTAAGTATTTTGCTACTTCTTCCTCTTATATCCACTAGGCAAGTTTCCAAGCACTTAGATTGATTTGACATGACTTGTTCTTGATTAATTTGTGTCAGCTGGTCCTTATCACCTTCCTTGTCCATTAGAGGTCCATATACTGTTTATTTAACAACTTTGTCAAATATTTTTGCTGCTGTCATCTGGCTGCTGTAGGCTGGCTGGCTAGTAATTCCTCTTGTCTTCCTTTTTTGTTTTCTAAATAAAGAGGTGGTATTTCCCTTTTCTTGTCCTCAATTCCTGAAAGGCAGTTGCTATTAGCTCTGGTATTTCTTTAGCTAGCTTGGTAGGTACTCTAGCATGAACATCACAAGATTCTGCCAACTTGAATGTATCTGAACTACCAAAATATCTTTCAGCTTTCCCTCATCTGGCCTGTAATTCACCCATCTTAGAATCACTGCCGTTAGGAACCTGTGACTACGATCTCTTTTTCTAAGGATTGAAGCAGTGGAAGTATTAAATATTGAGATCTCTTTGTATCATCCATTATTTGTTGCCCTTATCTTTGATGTTGTAGTTCTGCATTTTACTTCGTCCTCCTCTCCTAATGTATTTATAGTACCTTTTCCTGTGAATTTATTTTTGTTCTTTGATACTTGTTACTCATTTTCACTTTAGACTTTTTGGCTGTATCATTTAAACATGTGTGTCAGATTAGTTCTCAACTATATGCCCTGTTCCCAATATCTGTGCTTCTGATTTTCACGTCATTTCAGGAAATAACTCTGCTCTGTACTGTGACTTCTTCCATATTAGGATGATACAAAATAAAAATTCAAAGTGAAATATATGAAATTTTTTGGACAAAAAGAAGAGTTATAATTTTAAAAATGATACTGATCCTATGGTTTCTGTAAGGGGAACTGAAATTACATTTAGCAAATATCTTTGAAGGATTCAATGAAGAGATATATGTAGAGCATTAAAAGTTAAAGATGTGAAACTCATCCTGTTTTGGGCTCAATTATATCCCTTATGGTGAATTTTGTAAAAGCTCGAGAGGTTCCTACAGCTTGTTTCTTCAGTGTTACTGCTTGCTTCGCGCATGTTACTCAATGCTGTTGATTGTTACAGACGTCCATAAAGTCTGTAGATCTAATGCTACATTTGATGCTAACCTTGTTTCCAAGCAGTATGTGGCAGGCAGTGGAGTGGGCTCAATAAATAACTAGTTGAGTGTGCAAATAGATCACAGCATAATATCAATGGCTTTTTACAACACATTTAATTCTTCAGTACTTTTAACAGGGAAAAACACCACATGAAGCTGAACGTGTGAAGTTAAATCATTTTTCCATCAAGTTCTGGAATTCATTTCATGTTTTAAAGAAATGCTTTGGATCTTATAGTGTATTCTAGGACTCTACAGACTTCGTTGCCTCCTATACGACTGACACAGGCTATGAATTAAACTCTAGTTTCTATTATTTTATTTATTGCTAAATCTCAGCTTTGAGAGAAATCTGTACATTTCACACAAAATGTACATCCTCCCAAGTCCTGTCAAGACAACATGTGAGTAATTTTGTGTTCCAGTACATTCAAAAAAACCCACAATAGTGAATTCACACTTAATGCTGTTGAGAGACTGAAAGATAGTATTGCCATAGTTATATATAGTTATATATCTATATACATTGGAATTTGGTGACTTGAATACACCATCTTCCTGTGGTCAACTGTGAGTCAATACAAAAGGACAACGGGAAAGCCACAGACCTATCGCTGAAGTGCAAAGAGTAAGTTTATTTTTGTTCTTTCCCCGGCTGAGGGTATCCCCAAGCAGTACTTGGGCAGAGGCGCACATGCGGGGGACACAGGCAGTGATAATCTTGATCCATGCAAAAGGATCACTGTTTTGATCTTCTCATTACCAAGTAGTAGCTCAAGTGTGTCTGATAGAGTACTTCCAACTCTACTAAACACCTATATTATCTATACAGAGATATTATATTTGTGAAACACACAGAGGACAAACAGCAGTAGCTATAATATATGTATTTTTCCACAGTACTACTATACAGATTTTGCATATTCCTAGCTGCAAAGTTGCTTGAACATATTTACTTATGGGACTTCTGTCCTCATCACCTCTCCCTTCTTCCTTGCCAATCTTCGACTTTTAACCTGTTCCTCCCAACATCAACACATTTGGAAAATCTGGGTTTTGTTTGCTTCTCCAATGACCTGTGTGTTATGGAGGTGCATTTTGAGCTATCAAGTTAATTATTTAGGAGAGTCTTTGGATAATGAAACAGCATACGGGTATATACTGCATTTCCCTTATGCATATTTCATTTTTTTTTTTATCAAGAGGTCACTCTTTACTGTCATTATCCTTCTTCCTTTGTAGATCATTAATAAGAAGTTTTATAAGATATGTACTCTTCTATTTCCATTTCTGTCCTTTTTTCCTTTTAAATAGAGTTAAAATCTCCTGCATAGCTGAGGCACTTGCTCATAAATAGACCTGTCTTAATCCTTAATCTTCCAAGGTTAGAAAGGTACATAAACAAAGATGGAAAACAGTGACTTGTGTGTTATAAGTGGAAGAAAATAAGGATTAAATCAGTAAAAGCTTGCTTCAAAGTAGATATTTGACTGCTTTGTGAACACCTTTACATCTTTTATATGAACTATTGGAGTGCATAATGAAAATGTGTACATACTGTACATTTCAGTTTACACATAGTAACAGCACTTAATGCTTAATGTATTCTACTTTGAGATAGGTATGATTTCAGAGTTGCAAATAGACATTTATCAGAGTTAACTAATATTTTATTAATGTATGGATTCTTGCTGAGTCCATGTGTATACTAGAAATTAGAGGGCGAGAAACAAATTTATCTTGCTTTGAACTTAGACATTCTAAGGTCAGAAAAAGGGTAGTAAGTTAACATTAACCAAAGCTATTTTGGAACCCATCCATCTAATTCTGTTTGAGGGAACCTCAGAAATAATGATGTTTAGCTATAACCAACAGGAAAAAAAAAAAATATATATATATTTTCTTTATCTCTTAATTTAGAGGGGGAGTAATCAGTTAATAAACAATCAGTAAATTAGAAAGCCAACTGCAGTCCAGTAGGAAATATTGTTGTAAGGGTACCATAAGGAATCACAGATTTGCAGACTGGTTGAGATTGGAAGAGACCTCTGGATGTTATTGATCCAGCCACCTGCTCAAGCAGACGTGCTTAGCACCAGTTTACCAGGAGCGTGTCCAGAGGTCTTTTGAATACCTTCAAGAATGAGAGAGCTCTGAATCCCTCCAGAGTACCTCCAGCTGATACTTCTCATAGTATCAGGATTAATTGCTGTTTATGTCAGTTTATAATGTTTATAATGTTTATAATAGCCTTAGAAGGAGAAATATGTAAGGATAAGGAGCAAGACTCAAAATCATAACAATAAGGGTACAACTATTTTTTTTTTAAATGATTAGAATATTGTTAACAAAATACTAAAATATATTCTCTGTTTCTGGGTGAACCTGTGAGTATGTGGGATGTGAGATGATGAATATACACCATGAACTACTTCAGTGTATTTAGCAGTCTCTGAAACACCTTTGAAATGAGTTTTCACTAGTTCACTTCTACACTATAGAAGTTTATTAATGGTGTACAGATTGATTATGGAAAATTTACTTGAATGGAATGCTGCTAACATCTGTCAAAGACCTCTAACTTTTCCTGTTGAAACCAGATATTTCTGATGTCGATTGAACTGTGAATACAACTTGCATGACATGTAACTTGACTTTTATCAATCATCTCCTTCAGGTGGCATTGTTTTAGGAAATAATACTTTCTTTTTTTTTTTTTTAGTCATACACACTAAATATGCTACAGCCTGTTAAAATGACTTACATGTGATAAGTGCATGTAGTCCCAAATGTGTTCTTTTAGTTGAACTGCAAAACTAGTAATCAGTATTCTGTAGAGATTTTTTTCCTTCTGTTCAGGCTGAACTTTAAAATTGTGTTATTTTTGTGTGAGATCAATGTTTGTGATTTATTGTGATATCAACATTTTTAGATAAGCTCAATCAAACCATTAAGGAAGATAATTTTATCTCAGTACTGCAGCTGTTATCCAGTACTACTTTTGCTTATAAAATCCATTTACTTTTAGTGTGATTTATGAATAATAATATTAAAGAATGATATCTTCTGAGATTGAAACACAAATGTGAACATAATTATTGCAGCTCAATTATAAAATGGGGTTCATATGGCAGGGGGAGATTCTATGCATTTCAGTTATAATTATATATTTTTTTACATTTTAAGTTACTGTTATTAAGGTATGTTCCATTCTGATCCAGCATGCTTAAAATTTCAGAACTAGAGTCTCTTTTGGAGTTGTAGTGTCCTTTTCTGGAGCTGTATTTGACTTGCTAAAAATTTCCTGGATAAATGGACTTTGTGTGACTTCAGTCTTACGTGTGGTACTTCCTAATCCTTAGGAAAATGTAGTTGGCATTCAGAGAGCAGCCGGAAGGTGGACTATGATCTTTATCAGTTAGTCCTAACTCCCCTGCCATGGGCAGGGCTGCCACCCACCAGGTCAGGCTGCCCAGGGCCCCATCCAACCTGGCCTTAAATGACTCTGGGAATGGAGCATCCACAACTTCTCTGGGTAGCCTGTGTCAGTGCCTCACCACTCTGAGTAAAAAATATTGTCCTAATATCTGATCTAGATCTTCTCTCTTTTAGTTTCAAACCATTCCTCATCCTGTTGTTATCCTTAGTTAGTGACTACTGGTGACAGGCTACACACCTTAACTAACTACTGTAGTGTACACCTTTCTTCAAAACTGGGAGTTGTGAAAAGTTATTCAGCGCTGATTATTTTTTCTGAGATGAGCTTGACCTAGGAGAGTGTCTGGGACGCAGTATTTGGTGCTTTATTTGCATTTTGTATCTCTTTCATTTCACTTAATTCTCTAATTCATTGCTCACCTAATCGTGAAACCATTGGATCTGCTCAGAAGTTTGTGTTTTTGACTTGCAGTAATTTCATATACAAATTCTTTTTCTGGGAATTTAATTATTACTTTATTACTTTTTTCTTTTTTAAGTCACCACTGGAAGGAGTTCAAATCAATGTTTCTTAGATATAGTGACTGTACTGCTGTAAATTGTGCTGCTTTGCTGGCGTGTGCCTTATGGATTACACTGTTTTCCTTGCATGGATAGATGTTGGGAGGAATATTAACCAACTCAAGATGGGTTCTCCTACAAAAACTTTGTATAGTTGTTTAATAATATATGGATATATGGCCTCACTGGCAACAAAAATCAGTGAATTGTTACTGGAAAAAAATAGGGCTCATTTGGAAAGCTGTAAAATGACTCACTGTAAATAAATAAGAATGTTTGTTATGCCAGTCAGTGACAAATCTATTACAGTGTTCCAGCACAGAAATGACTGAGCTGGTTTGATTCCTGTGTCTGTATTGTTGAAATCAGGGGAAACATTTTTTTTTTAGCTGCAAGTGGGACAGCCATTTTCTATCACTTGTAATCCAGATTTGATGTGAAATAGGCAATCTCCATCTACCTCATGTTTACTACATGATGCGTGCAGGCAGTTATTTACCATTTTTCCAACTGTAGTATGTCAACCATCCTGTGCATGTGGTTTTGCTGTGAGAAATGCAAGTACATCTGAGATAGCCTTGCCCACTGGTAGGGAAACATACTTCCTCTCACGTACAGTGCTGCATGGCAGTTTACTACTGGACAGTTGATAAATGTATGCTTAGGTATTTCTGTTTTCATACTCTTAAGCGGCAATATGGTAGAGGAATGTGGTAAAATAATAATGCTGTTTCTCTCCTGGTATTTGTTACAGAACCTGTGATACACTAGGAATTTGGCAGGCCAGCCATCCACAAGTTCCCTGGCCTAGACCAATCCTAAGAATGAATTTTGTCGAGTTAGTCACAGTTTGGGTGGATTTAGGTTCTAAACACTGTATGTGAAAACCAAATTAATCGGAATGCTTTCAATGGTACGTAGGAAAACAGGCTGTTGGGATCTCTGTGGCCATCTTCTGGATGTTTAGGAAAATGCATTACCTATTCGCAACTCCCATTAGGCTGAATAATGGTAGTATGGCATGTATTTAAGTAGCTTTTTAAGTAGCTTTTTTTTCTTATGACTAAGAACACACTAGACTGGTAAGATGCATGTTGTGCATTTGGAAAAAATATATATATATTTAAATTCAACTTATTTTGGTGTTATTTTTTCCTGCAATTATTTAAGGAACACAAAAGTAAAAATGTTAGAGGTATCTGAAGTTTCACACCTTATTTTTTCTCATCAGAATACCCGTTCTACAATTCAGTTATGTATAGAATGTGAAGATATTGGAAATTGTTAGGCAAGCATAAAAATTCTCAGGAATAATGCAGCAGTCAGGTAATTCAGGACTTGCCATTTCAACAAGACCCATATAGTATGTGCTGTTTTGAAAATGATTTTTTTTGTTGAATTTTGAGCATAAAAATCTTTAAAATTACTTTCCACAGAAGAATACTGCAGAGTGGAGAAGTATTTTGCACTGCATTAATTGTATTTGTCATATGAGAGCAGCAGCAAATGAAACTGTTATACTGAGAACTGCATATGAGAGAGGCATTTTTTAAATTCAATGAATTTTTAGCAATGTGGTGTTTCTTATTTTGAAAGAAAGTTAATTACTTGATAAACTAGAAATTAATCAGAATGTCATAAGCAGAATTTCTTTACTGTGGGCAATACCTTTTATAGACCAAAAAGCAAGACTTAATTTCATTACAGCATGATGTAGACACATTTTGGGAGGTGGCTTTTTCATCAAAGGAGGTGCTATAATGCTCAGATGGTCATTTCCATTTCTCATTTCTTACTGTTTAACTATTGCAAAATATCCATATGGATGGAGGATGGATAGTAGAAATCTAAGATGACTGTGTAAAGGACAAGAAAAGGTTTTGTATATATACAGGTAATTAAAAAATCCCTGCTATTTTCTTTTTTTTTTTTTTAAGAAGTGATAAACAGTTTAATATTTTAGATACATAAAAGCCGTAAGATGTAAGCCTAGTAAAATATGATATGCTTTGGGGGAATCTGCTTTTAATGCAGCCATGATAATATGAATTAGAATAAGTATGAAGTTGCATTATTATGTTGTATTGGCTTCTGTATGTATTTCATTTAATCCTAGCATGCCAGAACTTTCTTGCAAGTAGAAGGTTCTTTGTTCTTCCAATTTTCTTCAGAAACTAAGCTGTTGACAGAATAAGTGTTTCAGCTGAGACTGGCTGTACCAGCACAAACAGCTCTGCTCTAGATTTGCTGCAGATCAGAGATAGCAGTAATTGTGGCTGAGGAGAGTTTCTGAAGGACTGTGAAAGCGTGTTCAGACCAATTACTTTGTTGTTTCAGTACCCTGATCGCACAGAGAGTCATTACATTTAAAAGTAGAAGCAAGTGCCCTGAATCTGTCTTTGTAATTCACTGGACAGCTGAGTGGGCTGTGTACTTGTGATGCCTGATCAAAATTCAACAACCTTAATTAATTGCCAGAGGGAGGATTTTTAGGCATCAAATTGGTAGTTAGAGAGCTAGCTAAATTCCCAAAGTAAACCTTGCCTGTGAACCTCAGCTGGTGGCGGCAAGCAAAAGTTCTCATCCCTTTAGTCAGAACGATGGAATCACTGAACCGTAGAATGGTCTGGAATGAAAAGCACCACAGTGATCATCTAGTTTCAACCCCTCTGCTATGTGCAGGGTCTGTGTGCCAACCACCAGACCAGGCTGCACAAAGCCACATCCAGCCTGGCCTTGAATGTCTCCGGAGATGGGGCATCCACAACCTCCTTGGGCAACCTGTTCCAGTGCGTCACCACTGTGTTGTAACACTGCTTTCTTTTTATTTTTTTTTCCAAACAGAATTGTAGGATTACTGTGTTGCTGTCAGTTGTATTATGACATAAAACTGTAGCAAATGTTGTCAGTGAGAAAGAGCTGCTCTGAAAAAAAGAGTAAAGTATACTTCTTTATTACTGTGGGGTTTCCATATGACATCAGAAGGTTTTCTCCAACGAAGGGAGGAGAACTTTATCAGCATTCCCCTTCTTATCCACTGCTTAGTGACTTGAGGCAGAAAAATGATGAAGCAGCCCTGAAACTTTATTTCTCTACTTTCAGTAGCATGCAGGGTCTGGTTTGTAGTCTGGCTCCTAGTACTTGTTCCGTTCCAGTGTCTCACCATCATTATTGTAAAAACAAAACAATAAAAACTTCCTTATATTCCTTAAATCTTTCCTTCTTTAGTTTGAAAGCATTTCCCCGTGTCATATCACAGCAGGCCCTGCTGAAGAGTTTGTCCCCTTCCTTTTCATAGCCCCCATTTAGACAGGCTGCTCTTAGGTCTCCCCAGAGCCTTCTCTTCTGCAGGCTGAACAGCCTGAGTGCTTTCAGCCTGTCCTTTTAGGGAAGATGCTCCATCCCTTGGATTATTTTTGTGTCCCTCCTCTGGACAATATTCTAGCAGCTCCATATTTCTCCTGTACTGAGGATTCCACATGTGGACACTACTTCAGGTGAGGTCTCACCAGCACAGAGGGGCGGGATCATCTTCCTTGACCTTCTGACTGTGCTTGTTTTGATCTAGCCCAGGGTATAGTTGACTTTCTGTGCTGCAAGGGCACATTGCTTGCTCATGTCCAGCTTGCCAATACCCCAGGTACTGTTCTCTATCCTTATATCCTTTAGCTTGTACCGATAGTGAAAGTTACTATGACCCAGGTGGAAGACCTTGCACTTGGTTTTGTTGAACCTCATGAGCTTCACCTGGGCCCACTTCTACAGCCTGTCTAGGTCTCTATGGATGGCATCCCATACCTCAGGCGTGTTGACTGCACCACACAAACCACACAACTTGGTGTCATCTGTTGAGGATGCACTCGATTCCACAGTCAATACATTGATGAAGATGTTAAAGAGCACTTGTCCTAGTACTGACTTCTGAGAGGCACTTATCACTGATCTCCATCCAGACATTGAGCCATTGACCACTGCTCTGTGGGTATGATCTCACAACAAGTTCCTTGTCCATTGGACAGTCCACCTCTCAAACCTGTATCATTTCAATGAGGGGAGAAGGATGTTATAGGGGACTGTGTCTGAGGCCTTACTGAATTCCACATAGATAACGTCAGTAGCTCTTTCTTTGTCCACTGATGAAATTATGCCATCAAAAAAGCAACAAGATTGGTCAGGCAGGACCTGCTCTTAGTGAAGCCATGCAGGTTATCCTATATCACCTCCCTGTCTTTCATATACCTCGGCAAAGCTTCTAGGAGGTTCTGTTCCATGATCTTCCCCAGCACAGCGGTGAGGCTGACAGGTTGGTAGTTCCCTGTGTCATAGTTTATACTCATTTGAGTGCTGCATTGTCTTTTTTTAGTCACCAGGAACTTCACCTGACCGCCGTGACTTTTTGAGTATAATCAAAAGTTGTGTGGCAACTACCAGTTGGCTTCAGTCAAATTCCCTTGGGTCTTTGGGGTGTATCTTGTTGTGACCCATGGACTTATGGAAATTCAGGTTTCTCGGGTGGTTCTAAACCTGATCTTCACTTAATCAAGAGGAGCATCATTCTCCAGTTCCCATCTTCCAAACCATATGCTTGAAGGCTGTGTGCTGCAAGGGCAGTTGCTAGTGAAGACTCAGGCAAAAAAGTTGTTGAATATCTCAGCCTTCTCCTTGTCTGTTGTTACCAGCCTGCCTGTATTGCTCACTAGGAAGGGTACACCCTCCTGAACTTTACTTTTCCAATTGATGTACCTGTAAAACCTTTCTTATCCTTCTTTGTGTCTCCTGCTCAGTCCAATTCTAGTTGGGCTTTGGTCTTCCTGACCTCATCTCAACATAGCTTAACAGCATCCCATATTATCTGTTTTCTCTGCCTGTGCATTTTCTTCTTACTGTCCGGTTTGACCAGCAGGCCCTGTTCAGCCATGCTAATCTCTTAACCTCCTTTCCTGTCTTCCTCCACCAGGAGATGGAGAACTCTTGTGCCCTAAGGAAAGCTGTCTCAAAAATCTCCAATCTCTGCTCTGCTCCCTCGTCCTTGAGGACAGGTTCCCAGGGGGTTTTGTTGATTAACTCACTGAAAACTTGAAAGTTGGCTTTCCTAAAATTAAGCTTCCTGATCCCTCAGGAGTGGGACTTCCACTATTGCACGGTCACTACAGCCCAGGCAGCCTCTGATCCCAATATCACGAATCAGTTCACTCACATTAGTGAGCAACAGGTCTAGCACTGCATTCTTCTACTGGTTCTATTATCTGGCTTGGGAATTTATCCTTAGTACATTCCAGGAGTCTACTGGATTGCTTACAACTTGCTGTGCTACTTTTCCAGCAGTTGTCTGGTAGGTCCGCCACTTGAAAGAGAGCCTGCAGATGTGACTCCTGTATCTGTGGGAAAAAGGCTTCATAAACATGCTCCACTTATTGGGTTGCCTGTAGTAGATCCCAACCACAAGACTCCCATTGTTGTCTCAATTTCTCTTGCTCAAAGGCTTTTGACTTACTCATGGCCGTTCTTCAGGGGCAGCCGGTTTATTACAAATTCTAAGCAGCTAAGGAATGTGGAGAAGGTGGGAAATTTAGTGGTAGTAAAGAGAGAAGTCCTGGTAAGGGTTTATAAAGCGAGGGTAATCACCACTAGGGATCCAGTGACATATTGTGGGTTTGCAGGGAGCTGCAGGTCAGTCATTGACTTCTCATTTACCTGCATGGCTGCAGTTTGTGGAGGGGTGTACCCTATCCAGGAACAATTTGGGTTTTTATTCTCCTCACGCTGTCATTTTGGTTACCAGTAGCAGCAGTGAGTTGTAAGGGGCACTTCTGTTTTGTTCGTCAGGAGCGATGATGTTGCTTGCTTTAGTTGTCAGGGGCAACATTATGTTCATTGTACGTGCTCCTCCTGTTGGGTAATGGGCAGTTGATCACAGAACTGTCACATAGTGAGCTGCTAGGTATGCACATTGAATGTATGATGGTCCACTCCTCTGAGACAACCCCCATAAGTCAGCCTGGATGCCCAAAAGGAGCAACAACCAAAAATGGTTTCTCCTAGTTGCCTAGCCACGTGATGTTTCTCTTACTACTGTGATCATGGTAACCATTAACCACAAAAGCTTGCCAAGCAGGCTATGTTTCGGATGGGTGCTACTGAACAAGTTTTGAGCCCAAAATTGTTCTACCTTCTCACAACTACCCTGTGGTTGAAAATGCCGAAATTCCTGTGTTGATACCAACCTCCTAGCCATGTGTTTATCAGATGAATTTTCCTGGGCCTCTTACTGAGTGGCCCTTTCTGCCACTGAAGGGATAGAGGAAAACACTGCCTACGCTCCTGCACTGTTCGTTAACAGACCAGTCTTCTGAAGTCCCTTTTGATTGCCCGTAGGCTTCTTTCAGTGACTTCATCACTGCCATCTCTTGACTATCAGGCTGTTTTTTATGGGCCTTAAGCCATAACTTGAAGATCTTCATGAGTGACAGTATGGGAAATCCCCCACCTCCAGAAGGATCACTGCACTGAGATTACCGTAACAATCTCTTTATGAACTTTTTTCTTAGAATCCACTTTCTTTTCTCTTGATTCCACATTATAGAGAGAGAGATGAGAAGATTTTCAGGCTTGGCTCTGTGATTGCAAATATAGATTTTCTAATCTTTCAATCTTGTTTTAGTAAGATGTCTTCAGATACTGCTACTTGCAATACAGATACATCTACTTGCTTATTTAAGAAATATATTTTGATGTCAAGCTACTGTTTGCAATTTGGCAGGAGGAAATCACAAGGTATTCTGATAAGTTGAATTACCGATCTCACTCTCTTCAGAATTCAGAGTAAATTTTGGTAGAACTTCACAAAAACACATTGCAATAAGAGCACTCCTTTAAAATCTTTTTTTTTTTTTTTTTTTTTTTCAATTTTACTTGTCTGACTGTAACAACAAGATGAGCTGGTAGATCTTTTTGGGTGGAGCACATTGTTGTACACAGTTTCTCCTATTTGCTGTTTTGTATTTCCAGTATTGATCTTCAGTTACCAGCATAAGCATTTCAATAGTGAAAGCATTTAGCATTTTTTGTGATGGAGTCTTGCAAATGACAAGATTACCTTTTGTAGTTTCTTTTGCCAAACTTGAACATAAATATGCTTAATCAGTGAGCCAACACAGTAAAAAATTGCTCTTATTTATTCATGCTTTAAATTCTAACAGCCATTCTATGTTCTGTAACGATCTGCTTATTTTCTGACTCCTGGCTTTCCTCCCAGGTTTCAACATAGAATTCTGCTTTTCACAGAGCAACCTCTGTGAAAGCTCATGGAAAGGGGACCAACCTCTAATCTGAAGAAATAAACTTGTATCAAAACGAAATGAACTTTCTCAAAAATATAGCAACTTGCTGAGGAAAGATAATTTGTCAGTTTGAAGAGATCATTTGTGGTTGTAAAGTGGTTTGACCTTGGTTGAGCAAAATAAACCAAATGTGATGGAGTGCTGGTTTTTGGAAATCAGGGTTTCAGGGCAGATATAAAGAGAACTTTAAATTGCATTTTTTACGACTTCCATTCATCTGCTCTCCAATAAATGCCCAGCAACTTTGGGAATTGAAGAAAAGAGATTTCATAGCACACTGAAGTCCTCTTACACATTGGTGCAACCTGCTGATTGTACTGTATGGACCTCAGTGTACTGCCTGACCTGAATAAAAGTCTTAAGCTATTAAAAATATGTTAATATCTGTGAGAAGTGGAAGTTTTATACAAATGGATCTTGTTCAGTATAATTTACCTTGCTGCTGTTGACTGACTGAAAATATTTTGTTAGCTCTTTGCATATTTCTTATGGATCGATCAAGTCATAAGATTTTAATTGCTTTGGAAATATAAATGTACATGAAGAAGCAATCTAAATTAAGGATTAGCCACACAGAGTTAATGATTAAATGTACAATATTAAAAAAAAAATGTAATTGAGGTTTACCAAATAGTGAGAAATGAAAACATTATGGAAAAAGGCTTCTACTGCTTCAGTTTTTAGCATGATTTTAGAAAGAATAGTTCTCTGTTGAACTGAAACTACGTATTTTGGTATATCACTCATTGTTATCCTTAGAAGGTGTCTTGATTATACTGCATGAATTAGGAAATAACTTTTAAGTATGCATTCTTCTTATGCGTGGGTACTTCCCCACTTTCTTCTGAACACCAGGAGATGCTTTTCTTTGTTTTTTGACTGGAAGTTCTGTGCTCAGTATCTCTCTTATCGAAACTAATAGGAACCTGGAAGTGCTTTGCTTTCAGTGAGACAGATGTTTCAGTGTGATGGCATTAAACATGTGAGATCAACTACTCATAGTGTGATGTGATTGGGGCATGTAGATACGTCATAAACTCTCTGTGTACGTTTAGTGTGCAACAGGCTAGACATAATTAAAGGAGTTTTACAACATGACGAAAGCAAGCATAGGAAAGGCTCAAGCACTGGCAGAAAGGACAAAAACAAGTAAGTTCTTATTTAGAGGAATTGAAAAAAAAAAAAGAAAACTGTTTTGCATTGTACTGTGAAATTTTGCAATCAGACTTTACTCCCTGTATGTTTCTTTGGTTTTCATAAAAATACTTTTACATTGAACTATAGAAAAAGAGGGGGAAGTCGTACTCATTTTCCTCCATAATTACAGTATGGTACTGTGCATGTTGGTCAAGGAGGGAGAGGTTTGCATGAGAATATGTCCATGCATAGTTATTAAGCTGATGTTTTAATTTTAGAAAACATGTAAATGATGTATACTTACGCTCACTGTTGCTCACTGTCACTTTACTCATGCATCTATTGTATTGATCCATAATGCTTTTAAAACTCATTTTGATAATAGTGCAGCTTGGGAAAGTTAAGAGTATATTTGTTTCTGGACAATTCCACTAGTGGAACAAAATATGATACATTGTATGATATGGATGTGCTCAGAGAACAATATGGAAACTTTTCAGAGTGAGCCTTACTTTTTTTACTGTAGTAAAATGCATTTCTAGAAACGATGTTTCTAAATTCTTTTTTTTTTAATGTTTTTTTTTTTTTCTTCTTTTCAGGCATTGCTATTTCGGATGAACTTGATAAGGTAAGATTTAATGTATGCTAATGAACAGTACAAACAGGCATATGATCGTGATAAATGTAGGCAATATGAGCTAAATCTTCCTGTCGCATTTAGAGGAAGTTTGGGTATAAAACAACTATATAGGTAAGTACTGTAGTTCTTGATACATTAAGAGCATGATCCAGGTTGGGCTGTCAGTTATACCACTGAGATTTAAGGCACTCTTAATGAGGCTGTGATGCTTCTGATCTTGGTACCATCTTTGCTTAATGCAGTCTGTTGGGTTACTTTAATGGCATACTTCTAGAAAGGTTTCGTTTTGAATATCTTTTATTCATGAAGTTATATTATCGGGTAGCTTTTTACTATTAGATATTATAATTTGAGGAAATAATCAGGAGAGTTTTTTACTCTGATTGGGAATGTACAAGCCATAAAGATCAGTCTTCACTTCCTTAGAGAACACACCATACAGTGCTTCCTCATATGTTGCCATTTTGCCCAGGTCCCTGGGCAAAGACAGTTCCGCGAAGAGGTTTGCCCTTCCCAGAAGCAGGAAAAACCCAAACTGCTTTTCCTAACATGTTCTTTACATGTACTACAGGGACCTTATCTCCCTCTACAATATGTAGGGAACTGGATTGGGTAGGACCATCTCGACTGATTGATCCTCTGGTGTTAACCAGCCAGGTGGCTTCTGCCAAATGCTTCTCCCAGTGTTTATATGTTCCGCCACCCATTGCTTTCAACATCGTTTTTAACAACCCGTTGTAGCGTTCGATCTTACCAGAGGCTGGTGCATGATAGGGGATATGATAAATCCACTCGATGCCCGCATTCTCCACCAAAAATGTCAACGGTTTATGGGCTGGTCCGGCCCAGTTCCGTGACCAGCAGGGCGGAGGGATCTGCGGATCCGCGCCTCTGGGAAAGGGGAAGCAGGGGACCCCAAAATACTTGAAAACAACAGCACCGATCTGAGGTGGAACAAATGATTTTACTAAATATAGTAGAGAGAGAGAGAGAGTCTGTTTGAATTGTATAGACCTCACCACAATGCTGGGGTGAGAAGTGCAGTCCAGTTGGTGACTGAAGTACAGGCGGCGAAGCGCAGGCGGCGAAGCGCAGATAGCAGCGAAGCGCAGACAGCGAAGAGCAGGCGAAGAAGAAGGATCAGGTGACCTTGCTTGGAGTTATATCCCCTTGCTGACCGCAAAGTCTCCTGGGGAAATGTAGTTCTTCTCCGACGGACGAACATTCGGCAGAAATCAAACCCCACCCCCAATGCATTACATGATGTTATGGTGTGGAATACTGATGACCAAAAATCATAAAACCATGACAATTACATCATTAAAAAAATCCATTAACATGAGCTTTTATTTTAGCTGTAATGAACTCTACACTGAAGCTAGTTTATAAATGTTCAAAAGGAAACAGTGCACCTCTCTCTGTTCTATTCACACCCCTGAACAGCAGTGCACTTACAGTGCTGAGAATGAGTTGTATTCTTGGTGTCAAAAAGTACTGCAATCATGGAGATAAGGGTATGTAAGACACAGGATTGACGTGAAATAATAGACAAACTTTAATATGTGTTACTTTCTCTTGGTAAGATGATGGCACAATTCCTTTTTTTAAAAACAAAACAAAACAAAAATGCATAAGGAATTCCTAGGCATGTGGAGCTTCCATTTCAAAACTATCACTATTATTTATCATTTAGGCCTTGTTTTTGCTGGATCTCAGTCTTGCTGGATCACAGTTTTGCTGTGTCTGAGTCTTCCGTCCCACCTTTCACATAGCTGTGCTCAGAAATGCTGAGAAATACAATTAGTGAAGCCCTTCCATTACAACCCTTACCAATAAGAGTACTTGTAAAGAACTGGTAGTCGTTTAGCTTTGTTAAAAAAAAAAAAAAAAAAAAAGAACAAAACAAAAAAACTATGAAAAGCTGTTTTGGGGTAGGGGGAAGACATTTTGAGCTAGAGCCTATGATCACATACTTTTCTCCATATATAAGCTAAATTTTTGTGTGGTTTAATTATTTATTTATTTATTTTTATTATTATTAAAGAAAATCATGTTCTGGAATGTAATAATTTAATGAAAATTAAGGTGGAGAGCATCATTAGTGGATTTCCTCCTGTTGAGATCTGAATGAACAGTTACTTTTCCTTTCATTTCCAAATGCTTTATTGTTTATGATTTAAAATAGGATATGTTTTCATATAAAGCTAGATGTTATACTAAACACAGTTAAAAGCATGCATTGCCCGATCTTTACTCTAATTTGTCAGTATTGCATCAGATTTCACATGTAATGAGGACAGACAAAGTGAATGCTCTTGGAATAAAAAATTATTTGAATAATTAAAATATTAAATAATATATGTTTTAAAATATAAAATATTTAGAATATTTAAACGCTTAACATACTTCCTTTGTACAGCCATGTTCAAAGGAAAAGAATATCTGCAGTGTTTGTCTCCATGAGCATAAGTAGACATCAGTATTCATTCTTCTTTTGTCCTTTAAAGGTTTTTAATGGATTTAAACACTACATTTGTATGGCGAATTTAAGCATGGCTAGGACCGCTCTAAATTCACGTCATTAAACTCACTTTCCTTCTGCAACAGGGCGGCTACATGCATACAATGTAGCCAAGTTCATTCAAATTCTCTTCCCAGTAGTACATCCTGATACTACAGCTTCCTTATCTAGCTTGCAGCAGTACTGAATATTTTTCCAAGCCCTACTCAGATCTGGGTTTTGAAGCAGGTGCATGTGTTAGGTCCCATCACACTGGAGTCCTTTATAAAAATGACATTACTTAGATGTCATGGGAGGTATAAAATTAAACATCATTATAAATTCTTCTGTGTGATTTTTTTCCTTGCCTTTTTTCCTGACAGTTGGAAGCAACCATGGCAATTAGGACAGAGACTATAATTCTCCTATTTCATTTGTGGTATATATTATGAACCAGGAGAAAATAGGCAACGTGAATATATATTTATTTTTCTTTCCTTTAAAGTATGTATTTAAAAAAAAAAAATTTATTTTGGCTGCAGTAATCTTTAGCCACCTTTCTCAGATGAGCACTCAAACAGTTATCATTGGCTGATATAATTCTTCCTCTAAGCAATCCAGTTAACTTGGTGCTTAATTATTCAAGCATTTGAATCTGGAAAAACAGTTTGCTCTGAATTGCAAGCCCTTTTCTGGAAAGGTGTTTCTGTTAAATAGACTCTTGTCAAATACTATATAATGTAATACTATAATATACTGTATACTATAATATACTATAATTGCCTCTGTTCAGTACTCAGAGTTTTACACCAAGAGAGAGGTACAAAAAACAGATGAGGCGAGTCTTTCAATCAGAATGGAAGCTTTTGGTTTGAAAGTCTAATAAAATTTCAGTATTTTCTAGGTATAATTGCCCCCCCCCCCACAAAAAAAAAAAAAAAAATCTCAGAGGCTACTGCAATTGATCCAGTTTTCTTGTACTGTTACCAGATTACAGGTTGTATCTGTGCAACCTCTTGTAAGGCACCTTCTTTAGCAGGGGAGTTGGACTCAGTGACCTCTTGAGGTCCTTTCCAAACCCTGTGATTCTGTACAGATTCTCTCCTTTTTCATTTCATTTACTTCAGTTTTGCAGAGTTTGAAGTTATCTTCTCTCCCGGTGATTCAGCCTAATTCTCTGTCTAAGCTGTGGAAGTGATATAAAATCAGCAACTGATGCTGTAGTTACAGTGTAAAAGGAAAGAAAGTGAGAAGGGATGCCGTGTGACTCACAGATTTTTAAGGCTAACATGCAGTGTTAATATGATTCAAATTCTTTACTGCCAAACAGAAACTGTGTGTGAAAGTATCATTTTCCAAAGCGCTTCATAAATGTCAAGAATTTTCTGTAAACATAAGGAAGTTGAGCCAGAATGTTACCCTTTCCATGAAATTTATGGAATTTTAGTTTGGTTTAAAAAAAAAAAAAAAAAGAGAAAAACATTAGAGTTCACTGTGAGGATATGTCCCTGGAAGGTGAGAGCTCAGATGCACACAGATGTATATATGTAGAACAGCCAAGGACTAGCCTTGGACTCCTGTATGGTAGGTGAAGGTGCTACTTACCTGAAGACCACAAACTGAACTGTAGTATGTGTTCCATTGTAGTATGTGTACGTTGTAAGGTACACTGAGGTAAAACATAGCCAGAATATTACAGTGCAGAAGTGTGTTTCAAATGGGCTTATACCCCTTGCAGCAATGTTTCTGAACCAGACCAAGCCCCACATAGGGACTTGCACACTTTTCCTCTTGCCAGTTAGAAAGCGACTGAAATAACATTACAAAGCAATTTAAAAGGGTTTAAGGAGATATTTATTCATCTTCTGGCTTTTGATTCTTTAAACACTTCACATTTGTTTTCCAAGTGTTATTTATTTACTTAGTTACTACAAAGACCAAAAATATTTTATTTTTAAATAGGAGATAAAATTTTCACGGAATCCTAGTATACCATGGATTGGTGCTTTACTTGAGCTTCATGTTACACAGCTCTCACAAATTATATGAGGCCTGCTATGTAATTGTGAGATTTGTCTGGAACTTCAAATAATTTTGTTCGGTCAGCTTAAATTTTAAGAATGGGGAGTCACCTATGAGTCAGAGATCCTGAATCAGACAGGAGTAAACATGATTTATTAGATAAATTATAATGGATTTTGACTCACAAGGTCATTCAGACATTTTTTTTCCGTGCTATGTCTAGGTGTTCACCTAGACAGTGAACTTTCTTATATTGAATATTAATGCAATGAACATAGGTTATAATTAATAAAATAGAGGACATTACTAGGTTATGAAAACAAATTTGTTCTCATCCAAAAGTCTTTGTAACTGTGGAGGTTTCCTCAAAATCCATTTGGCAATAAAGAATACAGAGTTTTTTAAGCTATGCTTACATGAGTGGATACACAAATGTTGCTATGCTATCTGATAGGGGCTACATATTGCAACCACATCTCAAGTCAATCTGGGGATGGGATTTAGCTGTCCTTTAGCTTTCCTCTCCTTCGCCTGGTTTCTACATAAAGGATATGTGAGTCTGTCAAGTGGGTAGAAGCTGGTAGGGGTGATTGGTAGATGATTCTGGACTGCACCATAAAACAACCCTCTAGGTTCATTTACTTAAATATCTACCTGTGCTTCTGTCCAATGCCACTATCAATCTCTTCATTTATTTATGGAGGACTGTAAATTGAAAATTAGTTAAGATTCTAAGGTTTATAATTTAAATATATATATATTTATAAGAACTTGTCTGAGGACACAGTACTTCAAGTAAATATATTAAATCTTTTGAAATAATGTGCCAAATAAATGCTTCAGTGTTCTCAGTAAAGCTGTCTCTGATACTCATTTACTGTTTTCACTGCTACTGTTTATGTAGTTGAAAAAAGGAAAATAAATCAGGTCACTGAAACTGTGGTGCACTAATTAACAAGATTCAAAAATGGAAGCAAGGTAATAAAGTGAGGCAAAGCATGACTATGTAATGTAAATTACACTTCTGTTAAGCAGAATATGAAAGTACTACTTTAGACGCTGAGATGCATAGAGAAGAAATCAGCATAACAAGGGCAGACATGGCATTTGTTTTTTACTTATTCACGGACTGGTGTAATGCAGTGTCTGAAAAAAGCTTCAGTACTGAGAAAAACACAAATTTTTAAGTGTACTTCCTCTTTCAAGTAGGTAACTGGCAGCTTTTAGCAAGATTGACACTGCTGGTTGTTGTAAGTTTAACTGGCAGCAACAACCCTTTACAATTCATTATTGGAAATTACACGGGGAGAAGAGGAAGAGAGAAAATGACTAAGTAACAGAATTTTCAAATGTGGGACAAATAATTCTTATTGAAATAAACTAATGAGGGCACCTTGTATTGTGGGCTGTAGAATAATCTTTTTTCCCAGCTTATAGGCTTTATAATGATAAGCCACCTGTGGTAGCTATGAAGTGACAAGACATTGCATTACAAGACTGTGGCACAGCAATAGACGGATACATAAAACATGTTTAAATACATAAAAGAAAATCACCAGTGTTTAGATATTCTAGAACTCTTGCAGCCATGGTATGTTCCTCAGATTTCTCTCTGCTCTGTTGGCTGCATTTAATTTTCAGTGGCCATACCTTGCAGAAAGTAGACTTTGTGTGAAAAGTGAATTTAGTTGTCTGGACATGTGTATGTATAGGCTGGAGTGGGATAATGAACTCATAGGCACACTGCAGAAAACAAAATAACAAGGGTGGATGAATCTAATCCAGGCCCTATTTTGTATTTGGCTCAGTTGGATGGAAGCTCTTGGAATTTGGCTCAGCAAAATTACAGCTTCTAGCCAAGGTTTTAGAAATATGTGTAAGCTGCTCCCACATGAATATAAGTTTTATTTTTTTCTTTGTTTCAGTAGACCTCTACTTCAGGCTGGACTTTTACCATATCTGTATTAATTAGATAGGGACTTTAAAATTGTTTTCAGGAGTGTAGGAAAAAAGTGGTTGCTTGGCTAGGTAATCGCTGTATAGTAGTTTTTCCAGAAGCTCCTTGTTTAGAAATTGTTGTTTTATGGAAGGAACATTTGTTCAGACATTGAGATAGGTAACATCCATTTTTCTCTTATTAAAGAATAGGAATACCATATCTCTGTTTAGTGAGAATATTTGAAGTATCTTTGTTTTCCTAGGAAAGGATTTACTGAAGCATAATGATTATTCCTGCTCCACTGTTTCTGTATCTACTTCTTGCATCTATGCTTTTTTTTTTTTTGTAGTTTGATTACACTGTAGCATATGACCCTTTCTCTATAACCTTCACTGATAAAAGAAACTCTCACTGCCTTGCAGCAGCTTTTTCTGTAAGATTTCTAGGTGCATTTTGTTTCCTTAACCTAAATTCCTGATCTAACAACACAAATCACCACTATTGTGTTGAATATTCTAGTTATTTTGCTTCCTTCTTGTAATCCTCTTTAGCTATCTTCTAGTAAGCTGTTAAAAATATGAGTGCTAGTTTCAGAAATGCATTTTATTAAAATGTTAATACCGTTTTTGGAATTGAAGGATACATTATGTAAATCCCAGCAGGGTTATTTTTAAAATGCCAAATGCAGATGTATTTATTAGTCTCGCATTAATTCATAATGCAAATAGGAAAGATGCTATTAATCTACAACAGTCTTTTGGTGGTGGAGATGTTCATTATGCAAGTGACCTCATGTGTTGCTTAGCCCAAATGGATTCCAAGTGTTGCATATTTATTTAACAAAATAATTTTTCATGAAATATGATAAATTCCAGCTTTATACAGTTGATATTGAGAAGCAAGAAGAGATTTGAGACACCAGGGTGGGGAAATCTCTCTTGGAATTTTATTAATGGAAAATGTCTTTTCATTAGTCTGTGACTCTTTCTAGGTGCTACTTAAACCTCTGACATTTTAAAATATTGTATAATTTTTCTTTACTTTCTTGAATGATTTTATTGTCTTATTTTCAGATCTACATTTGTAGTTGAGAACAAGTAGTATGGTGCTTTGTTTTTTTTTGTTTTTATTCCTCTTTAGGAATAATGTTTTATTTCCTCTTTAGGAGACAACAGGTTTTAATACCCCCCTTCTCAGACCTCGTGTGATTGGAGAATGGATTGGTCGTGAAGAGAATGATGCTGATCCCCTGGCTGCTGAGATGCTGCAGCCACCAATTCCAAGAAGTAAAAATGAGCAGTGGGACAGTGAAGACAGCAGCAGTCCTGGTGGAAGGTAGGATTTTCATTTTGTCTAGAAAACTGATAATTTGTTAAGGAGAACTTTCTTTCTAATGCTCTGCTTCTGTGGGGAAACACAGGACTTTTAAATTCCCATACAGTGGTGTAGCATAACACACAATAAACAGTAGACATTGCTGTGTAACTGGCTTCCTCTAGTGCTTCTGCGTATGACTGACTTTACACTCATTAACAATCCCATGGTTTGATTCTCATATGTAAAGCTAAATGTGTATGGCTGTGCATGTGTGTGTTAAAAGCTTGTGCACTGCCTCCATTAATCACTTAAATCCCTGCTGTTCTCTATCAGCTCTATAACTTTTCTCTTTGGTTATAATCAGTACACTGACTGTAGTAGACACCTTCTCATTGCTCTTTTAAGGATGAAGGAACTCTTTGATTACCCTTTGAAAAAGTCTAAAGTATACCTTCACTATTTCTATCATGTCCTCTCCACTGGAATTCAATTTCTCGTCAGAGGGAAACTAGTGTATTATTTGCTGTACTCTTAGAGACTGTATTTATTAACTTTCCATGCATGTTGGAAATGTTTGCTATCCAAGAACACTTCTTACTTCTTCTAATTAGTCTATTGTGGGAGAATATGTAAATAGTACAGTTTCAGAGTGTAAATATTACATTTCCAAAGTAGCAGCAGCAGGTAGTAATGATCCCTTAGACAGACTTTGGACTGGAACCAAAAGAACTCAAATACAGTCTCTGTGCTGCAGTTCCTGGAAAAGTAATGGAGTGAGCACCTGACATTGCATCCTTGTTGTGCGTGCCTGGATCTCTGTATTTTCTTATTCAGCGGTCCAACAAGGACACTGGATAAAGATTTGTTACTTGTTGTAGAGGAACTTAAGGATATTGTATCCCTTCTTTCAATAAGAAGGAACAAAAATAAGCTGATTTCTAGATGGAAGAAAAAAGAGATTTAGTTCTGAGCACTTCTCTCTGTTGCTGCTGTAAGGGAATAAGACAAGGTATTAACTTGTGATAAAGGACTGTATAGAAGTGCTGATGGCGACCCTGCTGATACTGAGCTCCTTTTTCAGAAATTCAAGAACCAAAGATAGGATTATACTCCATATCACTGTTAGTAGGTTTTTTTTTACATTAAAAAATAGTGTAGGTATTCTGAGAAGAAGAATGATCCTTGGGAAACTTCCTTAAGGGATAACATGCCTACACAATGGAGAATTTGGGTGATTTTTAATATGATGTTCTTGTTTCTCAATGCCTGTAATAAACTAAAGCTCACAGAGAGGCTGCATCCATAACCACATTCTAAGCTTGAAGCTTGTTTCTTCATCCCCAAGGTTCGCTCTATCTTATTAGGGTTTATCTTTGCAGGGGAAAAGTGAACTACTGATTATACTGCATTTCATACATTTGCAAAAGATCCATCATCCTCCAACAGGCTATAAAAACAGTCTAAGGTGTTTCCATGTTTTTTAGGATTGGAAGGAATCAAAAATTGGTAACTATAGCAATTTCTGCCTTAGACCTTTCTGCTAACTTCTCTGCAGTTTCAGGTGTCTTTTACTTAGATTAGGGACACATGAAACCACAAGGAAGATTGTTGTAACTTTGTAGCCCTTAATGCTGTACTATTATTATAACATCTCAGTATTGTTGTTTTGTGACCAGCGTCTTAAAAATAAGTAGTAAGTCTGAAAAATAAGTCATTGATATATTGTTGTCATGTTTATGTAACTTGCTTAAACTTCATCAAATGACCATCAAGTCAGTAGGTATTTCCTATCATCATTCAATCAAAACTTTAGACAGGAATTGGAAGCAAAAACTGATTTATAATATTGGGTGATCAGTGAGCGAGTGTTAGCTAGCAGGTTTATGTGTGGTCTGATGGTGTTAATCAGATGTAGATGACATCATGAGCTGCAGTAATTTGAAAAATGTGACATGGTTTTGTAGATTGTCAGTAAGAGAAAGTTGTGCTTTCCTCCCTCACAGCTTAAAAATGGAGCCAAAGACTAAAGGACTAAAACAGCAACAGCAGCAACATAAGAAACTGCTGGCCGCCATGCTTTCTCAAGACTCCTTTGATTCTGCTCACAGCACAGCTCCATCTGTAACTGAAGAAGATATTGACAATGAAGATGATGCAATGGAACTGCTGGGTAACTGGAAAAAATATTTTTTCTCTAAAATCTAATTTTTTTTCTAAATCTAAATTATTGATTAAGATAAGAAGTATAATATTCCTTCAAGCATAGATTAGTTTGAATCTGCTTCCTATTTTTAAAATCTAAGTATCCAGTAGCTGTGCAAAACAGTAATTTTCAGGAGTAGGTGTCGTGAGGATCATACGTGTGAGGAAACTGCTAGCTGCTTCAAAATCCCGTGTTTCAGATGATTAAAGTAATTAATTCAATTTCCTACATAAACAGTCAACTGGAGTAGACTGCTCTAGATGTGGCACAGTTCAGTTTTGAGAGTCTGTGCAGAGATGGACTGTTGATGTGTTTGGGCAGTGTGTTCCAGTGTTTGACCATGCTGCTGATTAGAGGGGGGGAAAAAAAAAGGAATTATTTTGTTCAAACAATTGTGAATTAATATGTACCATGTTCTGTGTTGTTTTTTTGTTTGTTGGCTGTTTTTTTTTTCCTCACTAATTTTAAATTTGATGCATGCATTTGTGTTTACAAGAAAGAAGACATGATAGGCTGGATCTCTTCTGTGTCTCAGTAGGGCAAGTAGTTCCTCTTATAGGAAGCCACACTGTTTGTGGCTGAGGACTTGCTCCACATGAATCAATTGTTATTCCAGAGTTAATCCATGGATCCCAATGAACGCTGCAACTAGTCTGTAGCTGTGTTATCTCTTTATTTTCTCCCGTAATTTAGTACTTTCCAACTTCATCAGTGTGGAAAAAAAAGAGAGTTCTTGTGTTGCTATAAACCACAGGACTTTTCTGAAGTATAACTAAGTAGAATTCTGCAGCATTAGAAAGAGAATGGGAGAAGGTGATGAGGTTATTAGCTTCATGATGTGTGACCCATGTAATAGACCCTTTTATTAGCATATGCAGATATATCGAGGTGAATAGTAACCAGTATTAGTTTGCTGCTTCTGTGTGCAGATCTTTCCCTGTAGACACTTGAAATCCTAGGAGTATCTATAGCTAGAAAGGCAATATGAACAAAGTTATCCTTTCTCATGCTTTGGCATTAATGCAGAATATTATCTTTGTAAAAAAATAATATATTGTTTTTTCATTTTATTTGTTTGGGTTGGTTTGTTTATGATAAATGAGGACTTGATTATAAGAGTCTAGCCTGCTATTCTGGTTTTATGCCGCGCAAAACGTAGAACGTTTTTCTACCATGTGTTTCATTGAAACTGGCCAAGTTCATACAAAATCAGCTTTGAACTGTGAAAAGTCACAAAGAGCACCTTTGGTTTGATTAGAGTGTTATAAAAGCACTGCTGAAATTCTGGAGGAAAATCATGGCATGCTCAGTAAGTAACTATGGTTACAGTGATTATAATGTAGGCATGTTATAGTAACGAACACTGATAGGATGGTCAGTATAAATCTGTTTCTTTTGAGAGTCCTGTTTTTCTAAAAGTCTGATTTTTAGTTTAAATCTCATTTCCCTTTTACTGGCAGTTTACGTATTATATTTTATGTAATTATTAGGTTACACCCTGCAGAACTGCTCAAAACTTGAGGTTATAACAAATTGTTCCACAGGAAGGGCATTTATTTTCTTTTAAAGATAAAGAAATTAAGTTTCTATCAGCAAACATAGTTATCTGTCATTGCTGTATTTTCCAGATCAGTAACTGCATGATGTTGCAATTGAATTTTCTTATGTACTGCATTAATCTATTAACTGCTTTGATGCTTTTTACACATGCAGTCTAGGTACTTTCAAATCATGGCTTTCTGCCATAAGTAGTAAATTGCAGGGAATTGTTGCATATAGCTGTATCACTTGTTCTATTTAGTATTCATTTATTCATTGCTTGTAGAGCCCTTTCTTAAAAAAAATATACATATATATGTATATATATAAAATACAAAGCCTCATCCTTGTAAGTCTGAATTCTGTGAAAACAAATTCCTCTATTGATAACAGATGATCTTAATCCGTACTCTACCAGCAATACAGATTTTTGCCTAGCAAGGCCTTTGATCTGTGATCTGTATTCAAGAGAATCTTTATCTGAATTTGGTTGATCTACTAACGTATTAAAAGTATGAAACTGACTTTTGGGATATTGTCTTTTTAAAAAGTTCCTAGCTTTCCTAGTTATATCAGAATTGTCAGTGAAGGTTTAGCTAGAATGGAGTAGAATCTTAGAATTGTAAAGTCCTTAGAGCTGGAAGGAACTTTTAAAGGTCGTCTAGTTCAACTCCCATGCAATGAGCAGGTACACCATAGCCAGATCAGATTGCCTAGGGCCTGATCCAGCCTTGCCTCAAAAGTCTCCAGGGTCAGGATATCAACCACATCTCTGGGCAGCCTGTTCAAGTGCCTCACCACCCTCACTGTAAAAGACTTTTTCTTTATATCCAATCTAAATCTTCCTGTTTTAAGCTTGAAGTCATTTCCACTCTATCACCTCAGACCCTGCTAAAGAGTGTCCCCTTCTTTCCTATAGCTCCTTTTTAGGTGTTGGAAGGCTGTTGTCAGGTCACTTCAGAGCCTTCTCTTCTCCAGGTTGAACAGTCTCAGTGCTCTCAGCCTGACCTTGAAAGGAAGGTGTTCCATTCATTGGATCTTTTTTGCGACCCTCCTCAGGATGTGTTCCATGTCCATGTCCACAGCTCCACAGGTCCATGTCTTCTGTACTGAGGACTCCACATCTGGACACAGTACTTCAGGTGAGGCCTCACCATTGCAGAGTAGGGGGGGAGGATCACATCCCTCGAGCTGCTGATCATGCTGTTTTTGATGCAGCCTAGGATACAGTTGGCTTTTGGGGCTGTAAGGGCATATTGCAGGCTCATGTCCAGCTTCCCATTCACCAGTATACTCAGGTCTTTTTTGGCAAGGACTCAATCCTTTCATCTCCCAGCTTGCATTGATAATGGGGGGTTGACTTGACCCAGGTACATTATCCTACATTTGAGTTTGTTGAACTTCATGAGGTTCACCTGGACTCATTGCTCAAGCCTGTCTAGATCTCTCTGGGTGGCATCCTGTCCCTCTGGTGCATTGACTGCCTCCCACAGCTTAGAGTCATCTGCAAAGTTGCTGGAGGTGCGCTCAACCCCTCTGTCAACATTATTGATACTAAAAGAGTATCAGTCCCAGCACTGACTCCTGCGGGACGCCACTCATTACTGACCTCCATCCAGACACTGAGCCATTGACCACCACTCTCTGGACTTGATCCTACAGCCAGTTCTTTATCCAACAAACAATCCACCCATAAAATCTGTATCTTTCCAATTTGGAGAGAAGGATGTTGTGGGGTATTGTGTCAAAGGCCTTACTGAAGTTGAGATAGTGGCTTTTCTCTTATCCATTGATACAGTGACACCATTATAAAAAGCCTATAAAAAGACACCATCATAAAAAATATAAAGTGACACCATCATAAAAAGGCTAGTTAAGCAGGATTTTGCCTTGGTGAAGTCGTGCTGGTTCTACCATATCACCTCCATGTCTTCCATGTGCCTTAGCAACGCTTCCAGGAGAATTTTCTCTGATCTTTCCCAGCACTGAAGTGAGACTGACTGGTCAGTAGTTCCCTCTGTAATTGTTATTCTCTTCTTAAAAATGGGTGTGATGGCAACATGTTTACTGGTGACTTCACTCGATTTCCACCTTTCAAATATCATTGAGAGTGTCTTGGTGACTAAATCAGCGAATTCTCTCAGGACTCTGGGATGCATCTCATTGGCACCTGTAGACTTGTGGACTTTCAGGTTCCTCAGGTGCTCATGAGCCTCATCGTCTCCTGCAGCTGGAGGGACATTGATTCCCTGATCCCTTCCTACCAAACCAAACATTTGAGGGCTGCATGGCAAGCAGTTTTCAGAGAGACAGAAGCAAAAAAGTTGATAAGTACCTCAGCTTTCTCCTTGTCTGTTGTTAGCAGCTTGCTCTGTCATGAGGGGGTGGGTACACCCTCTTGGACTTATCTTTTCTGATTGAGGTACCTGTAGAAACCTTTCTTGTTCTTTTTGACATTCCTTGCCAAGTTCTGGGCATTGGCTTTCCTGACCCCATCCCTACACAGCCTAGCAGCTTCCTTATAGCTTCCTCTTTGCGTGTCTTAACCCTCCAGAGCATGAGTTCCACCATTGCATGATCACTACAACCCAGGAAGTCTCCAATCCTTATGTAACCAATCAGTTCATTTGCATTGCTGAGCAAAAAGTCCATTATTGCATCCCCCCTTTTGAGGCCTTCTATTACGTGGTTCAGGAACATTCTAACAGAAGAATCAGATAAGATATTACACTTCTAGGAGGAAGGGTACGTTTCAGAGAAAATATATTTGCAGAGATGAAAAAGAATATTATGGGGCTACACTCTTATTTCAGTTTGTGTATAATGTAGGGCGCACTGGACAGCTGTTAACACTGGTAATTTTGTAAGTTTAGTTCAGTTATGCAAGTGGCTGAAATGCATTACTAGCAGATAGCCTCATGGTGGAAAGTAACTTCATGACTAAACTGAAGCTGTAAAATCACGTGTATTTGTAAATATAGGTAATGCAGATTAAAGGTAATGCAATTAAGATCTGTAACTGAAAATATTCTGGAACTCATTTTGTTGTTATATGTTCATGCCAAGTGTTGTGTTTTGTAATCTAATAGGGACTTGAAGCACTTCTTTGTCCTTTTGGAATTCCCTGTCTTTTTGGCATAAGCTTTCTTTTACATTTAGCTCAAGTCCACTGAGCATTCATGTTATTCTCTCGGTATCTCACTGGTGTCCATTGCAGCAGATTGAACTGTGTTTTCCTAGCAATTACTGGGAATATTGATTTCAAAAGCCACCAAACTGTGACTTTTGGTTTAAAAAAAACAAATCAGCTGTTTGTCTTAGTGTAAGAATAACTTTGTTTAAACGTTTTGGCGCACACCATCATAAGTGATAGTAAAAGTACAAGTGTTTTTTTGTTGTTATCTTTCTTTAGCATACTTGGACTTAAATACAAATTCTTTTTAAACTTTTAAAATAGTAAGGAGGATTAAAAAGAAAACATTCCTTCTTTTACACGAGATTGATATTTAATTATAATGCTCATTTACATTTCTTCTTCTTGTTTGATCCTTACATGTACTCACAAAGTTAAAAGTGTTAAAATATGCTATGCACAGTAGCTAACTATGAACAACCACTTGAAAGATTAGAATACCCTGGAGGCTCCCACATGTGTGGTTAAAGTTAAAGGTGGAGATAATTGATGTTAATTTCTTACAAGTACATTTGAGCACGTTCTATTCTGTATTCTATATTACTATTATATGTTAATTCCATATTATAAAATGATTCCATGACTTCAGTGCAAATAATTGTATGAGCTAAATTTAAGGGTTTGTGGTGTCAGGACTTGTAAAAACTTCTATTTTCTTCTTAGTTGGTTTCACAGTAACAATTTTTTGATGAATGTGCAATTGTTAAGTGAAAATTAATTCTTTCACATTGTTTACCTTGTATTCATTATATGTAATTCTTTTTATTCAGTAACAAACCAGACTCTTTAGAGATAAAAAAATGCTATTAATACATATTTTTTAAAATTATTGCTTTGGGAGATAACTGATCCGTTCTTTGCTTTAATAACTGTTCTAATCTTTATCAGTTCTTTTATTTCATCTTTTTTTTTCTCCTCAAAGGCTTCCTAAATATCAAGTATATAGTCATTGTAACAACCCTGAAAGAGTGATAGGCAACAATATATTTACATTTTATAGGAGGAGAAGATAAACAGAATTTAGTGGAGACTACCTTTGTTCATAGGGAAAGACAGTAACTCAATGTCTGGTACTCCGTCCCTTGTATACCCTATAATGCTTTTGTAATAAGTCTCTGAATGTGAAAGGGTACACAGGTTGTGGTGCTTTCAGACGAACTGTAGTGATACAACAGACATTCCTGTAGGAAACACAAAATCAGATCTTTGGCAACATGCTGAAACAGACTTTAGACTTGATTAAATTATTCCAATATTAGCAGCAGGTTGTTCTTTTCTGTCTCTCCCAAATGGACAAAAAACTTGTTGTCCGTTATGTGACTGGAATACATTGTTTGACAGGATAAAGGCCACGAGACAGACTCTGATGAAGGTTATATAAGTAATAGTACATCTTCAGAACATTTTTCTGTCCCAGCATGTTCTGTTCAAATAGAACAATTGTGTGGGAGAAAGCTGCATGAGTTGCTCATTTTTCTGACTTTGGATGCTGCTGAGAAATCAGCCATGTTACCTGTGAACATCTGCTTTGTAGCACATGCATGGAGGCTTACAGTATGGGAGAGAGTTGGCCTCTAAGGCTTCCTGGGTGTACTGGTGTACTATACATTGCATTGTTTGAACTGTTTGGATGTTTTACAACGGTGCAAGTGTTTGTTACAGACTATAAGGTGCTGACTTAAATATCCTACTTTTCCACTTTGTAAACATGGCATAGTTAATTATATATCCCTTCAGATGCAAGAAACCCTGTGATGTGCAGTACTGGACAGACGTTTAGTGAGGGCACAGTATGCTACACAGATCCTGTTATGCTGAGATCCACCATCGCTATGACTCTGCAAGCTCTTAAATGTGAAGAATTTATTTTAGTTTTTTTTAGAAGGAAAGATTTCTATTCAGCATTTCTGCTGTCAGGCAAAAAGATGTTCATGTGAGAATACAATCTTCACTTTTAAGCGGGAGGTCATGTGGATGTGTTCTCCTTTCTGATTAGCAGGCTAATTTAATCCTACAACCAAATGATAAGCCAAGCACAGCAAAGACCTACAATTACTCAGATTAGTTGCCCTGAACTCCTCATTGTAGTCCTTGGGTACAGACTGCCACCAATTGTTAAACTTATTGTAGCACAGAATTTTCCTGTCCATGGAAGAAGGTACATTTTCTGTCCTGTCAGAAATAGCGATTGCTGCCTTAGCCCGGTTTATAGAATAGTAGAATCATAGAATCACAAGATTGGAAAGGACCTACAAGATCATCTAGTCCATTGTCCTCCCATTAGCATTGCTGCCACAAACTAAACCAAATTTCACAGCTCTTCATCCAAATGCCTCTTGAACACTGCCAGGGATGGTGACTTCACCACCTCTCTTGGCAGGCCATTCCCTGACTGGGCCAGTGCCTGACCACTCTCTGAGTGATAAAGTTCTTCCTTAAGTCTAACCTAAACCTTCTCTGGTACAACTAGTGGCCATTTCCTTGGGTCCTGTTTGTTGTCTGGGAGAAGAGGCCAAACCCCGCTTCACCACAACCTCCCTTAGGAAGTTGTAGAACGTGATGCGGTCTCCCCAATCCTCCTCTTCTCCAGACTAAACAATCCCAGCTCCCTCAGCCGCTCCTCATAAGACTTGTGCTCCAGAAAAGTTGAAAAGAAAGTGAATAATGTCAGTGCTATTTATCTCATATTCTTATCACTGAATGTCAAATCTTGATGTTCTGTGCAACAACAAGCATTATTATTCTCAGATTTAAAAATACATGTGTATTTAGCATGGTGCAATCCAGCATCATTATTCTCTTAAAAGAAATGTGAAGTGGTTCATCTTATAGTATGTTTTCTAAATTCAAGTGAAAAATGTTTGTATGTGTGGCTTAACTATTTTACATTGCCTCTGCCTTCCTCGTGACATTTCTGAAAAAGGTTACTGTGTAAATAAGTAAATACTTAGATTTTTTTTAACTACTGTAGATCTATATCTCTGATGTTTTACAGATTGGTAGTCACATGATTAACAGTCACATTTTATGAAGCTATTTTTGTGAAGCTTTATGTTTCCTTCAAATTTCAACAGTTGAAAGAAGAGGCATGCTCTGTATCTAAAAGAGAAAGGAAATAGGCACTCTTGTTTTTTTTCCCCTTTGCATTACCTCTCACAGCATGGGAAGCATTTACATACTTCTGTATTCCTTGATGGCTATGATAAGGATAATGTGAATTAAATCTTAGTGCTTTATTTTTGTGAAGTATAATTGACTTCCTATATTTGACACTCAGCGCAACAGATGTTCTTTTTCTTTAGAGTCTGATAAGGGAAATAGGATTTTTCATCCCCATTTGAGTAAAATTATTTGATTCTAGGAAAAACACTAATGACTGTGATTTACTCTTACCATAATTTCTAAAAGTTCTGATCTTCAGTCTTCAGCTTATATTCAGTATTCTGTCTCTGTAGTAGGCAATTTCTGATAATCCTGATTTCCAGGTAGTTTGGAACTCCAGAAAAATTAGAAATTTGGATAGACAACTAACAAATGAAGGCAAAAGCTCTGCTTTTTTGTATCAAGGAAAAGTTTTTTCCCTCGGTAGACTGAGACCAGACCAGCGGCTGTGAACCACACAAGCCCCTTGCTTGCTCACACTGCCACAGGATATATGGAGCAAATTGGAGGCAAGAAAACTAAGTTGATAAAAATACCGTTTAAAAAAGAAAAGGAAGGAAATGAAGGAAAGAGGAAGAAGAAAGAAAAACAGAGAAAACCCCCAAACTACACCAAGTAATGCAAAGGCAATTGCTTGCCATCTCCCACAGGGAAACCCATAGTCCACTCCTGGCATCTTGCCTACCTCCAAGCAAAGTGCTGGGTGAAGTGAGGAAGGAGGTAGGGATCGTGGCACAGATGGAGAAACAGAAAAAGCCTTGGTGCTGTGCAAGCACTGTTGAGCAATAGCTAAAAGGTTATGTTACCAATACTGCTTTAGTCACAGATCTTAAACATGGTGCTATGTGACTTACTGTGATCCATGTTAACTTCATCAAAGCCACACTCAGGATGTCCATAAAGAATTTTTTTTTTTTTTTTTTTTCACTTCAGTGCTGTCTTTAGAAGACTGTGAGGTTCAAGTGATGTGATGGAGGATTTCTTCTATTTGCTGTGACTTCTCCAGGGACTTGATTCTTATTCTTTTTATCTAACAGCTCCTCTTCTCCAAGGGTAGATTAATCATTTCAGCTAAATCTGTTGAAACAATTATCCAGTTTTATTTTGCTTCTCACAACTGATTCTGTTCACTCCTGAGGTCTTAGACATAATTATGGACTCTGAAACAATTTTCATGCTTGCTGTGTGTCTCTCATATACTTAGATTCTTAGCTAGTGTTTGTTATGTACAAAGGCCTTACAGTAGTTCTGAGAAGTGACTGCAGTTGTCACATGTTACAATTTTTAAGTGATGGTATCTAGCTGGGATACTTACGCTATTGCTTAAGTACACCATGAATAGTAAAATGTAAAGACCTACGGAGCTCAATAGAGAGCACTGTGGTTGCTGTTCAGATGATTTCTGGTCTTCTGTGGATTTACAAAATCTTTCCTTCAAGGCAGTCATTTTTGCAGTATCTACTTGTTTGTCTTGGTCTTCTATTTTAAAATATGTATGATTTCCTTACTATGTGATGTGATGATTATGTGAATTTTTCCCAGAGGATCTAATCTTGAGTGAATATTGAATCATAGTGAATACTGAAGTCTAGTGGAGGGGGCAGAGAAGGAAAGAACGAAGCAAAAAAGAATCAAGTTTTGAATGGGAATTTCCATTTTTAAAGTTGGCGAATATGAATACTTTAAATGTTCGTCTTCAGGCTACAGTGATCAGCTTGCTAGTAAGTGTCATTAAATTCTAAACGTTTTTGCTTTTAATTAAATGTGTGAATTGTTACAGTGTGCTTCAAGCAGTTAATAAAGGTGTGGGTTTGTTTTTTTTTTTTCAAATATAGTATGCAAGTAATGGTAGTCAGTTGCACTATCTATTTTTCCAAAACAGTTAGAAATAACCTCAAAAAGTGTTTTTTTGGCAGTTTATGGCATTTCACTGAAATCTTAACATTATTACAGATACTGTCAACAGTATTTTTAAGAGGTTCGTTGATCTGCATAGCTATGGTCTAGAGGGAAGACATAAACTTGAAAACTTCTGATTTTAAAACACTGTTTTCATGCATTACACCTGTCACAGAATACCTGTGTAAAAGTTTAACAAATACCATAGTCTGTATTTTTCTTTTTTTTCTGGCATTATATGCATATTGCTGATGTAAAAGAAACCTGCAGGTCTGTTTAATGTCATTCATGGAGTTTTTTATTTTTAGAATAGGACCTTGTCATCCTGTGCTGAAATAAAACAATATCAGTGATAATCTTTTATTTGATCCAGTTATTCAGAGAACAGGGATTTGAGATTTAATGCCTTAAAATAGTGGAACCTCGCTCTTCAATTCTACAGTCAGCAATAAATATTAGTTGTAATTAGTATTAAGATTAATGCTCAGTGTTTACACTGACTTTTTAGACTGTCAGTAATTTCTAGTAAAGATAAATTCTGTAGTTTAACTAAGAGGATGTTTGTGAGGTTAGAGTAAATTATGAAGTGTATTAGTCATTTACTGCAACACTTCTGTTGTTATCGCGTTATTTCTTGATAAGCATAACATGGGTTACTGTTGAAGCTTATTGAGCTTCTTCACGTTGCTAAAGGGAAAAGGGAGGGAAAATCAATTGTTAGAGATAATAGACTCAAGTTGAAATGAGTAACGTGTGAGCCAATAAAAAGCTTCAAAAGAATGATTAATTTTCAAGAGATATGTGTACTGAATATGATGGCGTCCAAGAGCCTGAAATTTCATTAATTTATGATTCACGTAGGGAACCAGGCTTACTTTAAACCTACACTAGGAAAACAGACCAAGGATACTACATAATCCATGTCTCTTGATTGCATAGATCAGAGACCTAAATGTCTGTAGTAAAAGAATCTTCTTATTACTGCCATGCCTGGGGTTTCTCTTCAGGAAAGCCCGGGAAGCACAGCAGAATATTATACACTGGGTCTTATTACAATGTGCTACTCATCCCAGTGCCATGGGCTCAGTCAGACGCTCTTCTACACTTATGATGTTTCATTCTACACTCTGATGTTTCATGGCTGCGGAAATACAAAGATCCCTTTAAAGTAGGTATAAGAAGAAGCTTCCTACCACTTCAGTGTCACTTATAAGAAGGGAAAGGTGGTGATTCTCTTAACCAACTTTCTCCATTCCCAAGTCTTATCTCTCTGGTCATTCTCAGATATGCCAGGAACATCAGGTTTCAGGGTAATATTAAAGAGCTGTGCTCTGATCAGGTAGAATCTTTTAGATAATGTTTTCAAGCTATAAAGTTGATATGAAGTTCCTTTTCATGACTATGGAATAGTTATTCTGTGGAATGCATTGTGGAGATTACAAGTATAAATGTACAAGACCAGATAAGTTCATGAAAGATCACAGAATGGTTCAGGTCAGAAGGGACATTAGGAAGTCATCTTGTTGAACCTCTGCTCAAGCAGAGTGCCCAGTCATGTTCAGGTGGCTTTTGAAGAGCTCTAAGGTGGAAGACCCCACAACCTCTTTGGGCAACCTCCACCAATTATTTGTCAACTGAATAGTAAAGGTGTGTTTTTTAATACTTAGGTGGGACCTCCGGTGTTCCATTTAGTGCCTATTGTCTTTTTTCTGGTACTGAAGAGTCTGGCTCTGTCTTTACACCCTCAGATATTTATACACGTTGATGAGATCCTCTTGAGTTTTCTCCATGCTGCACAGTCTCAGCTCTCTCAGCCTTCCCTCTCAAGAGAGATGTTTTCTTTCTGCAACTTCTTGAAGCTCCGCTGGACTCTCTTTATTATGCCCATGTCTGTCTTGCATTGTGAGGGGCAGAAGTGAATACAGTACTCCAGGTGTGTCCTCAGCAATGCTGAGTATAGGGGAAGGATAACCTCTCTAGACTTGTGGATGATACTTTGCCTAATGCGGCCAAAAATACCATCAGACTTTGTAGCAGCAAGAGCATACTGCTGGCTCTTGTAGAGCTTGTTCAGCAGGACCTACAGGTCCTTTTCTGCAGAGCTACTTTTCAGCCTGATGGCCCCGTCTGTGCTTGTTCCTCCCCATTGAAGGTCTTTTGAAGAGGTATAATCTGAACCTATGTAGCTGAGGGCTGGATCTGTATAATTCTGATCCTTTCTTGGGATTTCTGTGGCTGAATTATTGTCGTCTTATGACTATCACAACAACTTCATACTTTTCTACCATATCCTGTCAGGTATGTGTTTGTACTCACTTTATGATATATGCCCACTTGATACTGTATTTTTAACATCTGGAGGAGAAAGCCCTCTATAGACATTTTTCAGACTGTCCAGCAAGTGTAATTGCAGTCTTTGTAGAATGTCTTCAATTTCCTTTTCACATGTGAAATTATTTATATCCAATTATATCCACAATCCAGTTGTCATCTGGAAATGTCATGAACTGGACATGTGAAAAATCCACAAAAAGCTGAAATCCACAACTTTCTGAATTTTTGAGATCAGTCTTTTCTCACTTGCTTTTCAGGTTTGTGCTGAACTTCTGCCTGCTGGAGTTGCAAATGTGGTTGATGTTTATTCTATTTGGAGCTGGTTTTATATGACGTTATTCATGACTTTGAGAAGAGAGACTATTGAAAATAAATAGTGCTGCAAATTAATAAGAGATGTTATTTATTCTTTATGTCAAGCACCTTTCTGTGATGCTAGTTAACTGGGACTACTTAAATAAGGTTTATTCATAGCTGAACCTGTGAGATAAATTTCACTGATTCATGGAAACAGAATTTGGTACTAATTTGGACTTACAGATAAGTGAATAAAACTTGTTCCTATAGTAGCTCTGTGACTAAATTTTTTGGGTTAATCATCTGAAGCAGTTAACTACAGTACTGGATTAATTTCAATTTAAGTAGACCTTTTAAACATTATGGCATTTGCTTGTTGCAGTTTTTGAATCCATTTTCCTTCACAAAACCTTTTTTATTAGCCTGCTCCACTGTGGAAAGTTTTTTAAATGAATCATCTATTTTCACTCCAAAATGGAGAAACAAAAAAGGGCAAGTCAGCTCAGATTCTTGATGTATGTTACGTCTGTCTTCTTTGAGATGAGGTAACATTGCTTTTTGAGATCTTTGTTCTGACTATAAGTGCCTAATTTTTCAGCAGTACTCAAGCTTGCATGTATGTGTGTTCCTTCAGGGCTACAGGATTACTTGAATGTTTCATGTGGAAATAAAATTTTTGAAGTTTTGAGAGGATTAATGAGAAACACCCAGTCAAGGAAGACGAGCCTATATGTAAAAATACAGGTATATTTATTTATTGCAGGAAAAACTGCCAGGTATTAGACTCTCAGCTCCTGGTGATATTTATATCTGACATAATAAGTTGTAGATAACACAATTAAGGATCAGAAAGAACAGAGTGAACCAAAACAGAACTATAAATGAAATACTTCTGAACGGTTTTTCTGTCTTGTCTTTTTAAACTGGAATCTGTTGGAAGAAGGTTTTGGAAATATCTGTAGAAAGATTGATCCAATTTTCTCATCCACTGCACACCACCACACAACATTTTCCAGAGATTCATGTATTTTTTCTGATGCTTTCATTCCTTAGTGAAGCCTTCCAATTGCTGAAACTGTATTTTAATGCTAGTTGTAGAAAATAGATTTGATTTACATTTCGTAATGCATATGGAAGTTATACATTCTGGTACAGCTAGTGGAAAGTGTGTGAAATTTCTGGAGTAAAATGTTTACTGAATCTGAAACACTCCAAAACTAATGAAGGAACTATTGTAAATTCAGGATCTTACCTAATTATATAAGTATTAAGATTAAAAAAAGAAAAGTTAGGTTTTCCCAATAGTTCATGCTTGCTTTGTTTTCTTTGTTAGGTTTTCTATTTTATTTGATTTTGAAAGTTGTGTGTGCCTCTCCCTAGGTTAGCCATGCCTTCTCACCCAATGTTCAGCCATTGGTTCAGGCTGTGACCCCACAATTCTGCTGCAGTGTATATTTTCAGATTTTCACCTTACCAAAATTCACAAAACTGTGACCTGGTCTCAAAAATAGATTCAGCTTTTGTGTTAGTATCCCCAAATCTGGGCTCCCCAGTTCAAAAAAAAGACAGGAATCTCCTAGATAGAGCCCAGCAGAGGGCCACAAAGGTAATAAAGTGCCTGGAGCATCTCCTGTATCAGGATCTGGGTCTGTTCAGCCTAGGAAAAAGAGGACTGAGGAGGGATCTGATAAACATTTATAAATATCTAAAGGGAGCTGAAAGTCTAATGGATGAGGCCAGGCTCTTCTCAGTGGTGTGCAGTGATAGGACAAGTAGCAATGGCCTAAAAAGGCTCATTCTTGCAGAATCTATTACTTAAAAACTCTACTAAAGATTAAAAGAGGATAGCTAAATATGTACCTCTACACTTAGCAGTGTAAGGTACAGGCAAGTCAAAGATTGAGTGGAAGGAGAAATAGTTACTTTTTCATACTTTAATTATGGTCTTCTTTCTCTTGCCTGTCCTCAGTAGATCAGCTAAATTTGTTTCTGCTTCAGGTGGAGTGGTTAATGGAGTTGAACCTAAGCCCAGTAGTGCTGGGATGGGGCCTTGGGCTACAATTTTATGCATGTCAACACAATCTTGATAAGCCAGGTATCAAATAACGTCCCTGTTGTCTCACTCTCCTTCACACAACTGTTAGGTGTGAAATGTAGTATTTACTCAGTAAGTACTAGGTACAGTTTTGGGAACTTTGTAAAGGATAGTCATATGTAGTTTGCCTTGAAATAGTAAGTATTTATCTTAATTGTTTGAAGATAGAGAGTGCCTTTTCTATATTTACTTTTTATGTAACACTGTTAAGACATTTGTTTACCGTCCAAACACTCCTGAGTTCATCATTATGTTTGTTATTGCTACTCTGTCAATACGATGGAAGAATGATGTATGGTTACATTAATTTCTTTTCCTTGGAGGCTGATTCCATGTCTCTTCCTTAAGAAAAGAGTCTGTAAATATTTTTGGCTTTTCTCTGTGCAGGAAAGGGAGTTCTTGCTCATTCCAGCAGTTTGTATATTGTAATTCCTTGATTTCTCACCTCATATACCCCAACTAACTTTAGTTAAAGGTAAGAAGATCTGAACGTTGTCATTGTCTGATCTCCGTCATTGTCTCAGTGTTTTCCTTCCATCCTGCTTTCATCCTTCTTTTGCTTTTTAAAAAAAAAAAAAAAAAAACTTTCTGCTACTAAAATTACCTTGGCCTGTATTTTCAGGGTAGTTGTTTGTCCTCTGGCTCTATAATACAGACATGCTGTTGCTTCTCCCAAAATTTATAGGTAGGAAATAATTCATCTTAGTAATATAACTATCATAAAAAAGTGAAAAATATTGAAAAACAGTGCTTAATAAATGACAGGGGAAAAAACCAAACAAAAAAAAAGACACAAAAAAAAATCCCAACCCACTAAATAACTATTCAATCAGAGACATCTAATTCAGCAATTTATATGATTGCTTTAACAATTGTCACTACAGTTTATTGACACAGAAGTCATAGAAGGAACATTTGAAACATATTGATAAGCTGACAATTTTCTGAAAGGTGGAAGGTGAGTAGAGAATGCTGAATGTCAGTTCATTAATTTGTACATCAGATTGAAATTTACATGTCACACTGGACACTACCCATGTTGCTAACCACAGTAGAAGGATATTTCGGGCATTAATATGTAATAAAATATTTTGAATAGATTTGCAATATGAATTTGTGAGTATGGGTGAGTTACTTAGAATCATACAGATAATTTTATTGAGAGGAAGTTGCTAAATTGCTAGACCTGTGTTTAAACTGGAGAATGTGTTTCTTTGCCATTTATTAGTATGAGTCCCAGTGAGAATGAAATTGAAGCTGACAGGTGCTGTAGCAGCACAAGGGATTAATATTAGAACTTCAGTAAAAGATTTTTTTCATAAAAGTATGGATATTTCAGAAAATCTATTATTCCTAGTAGAAACTGCAGTGAACTGATGCTTAAAAGATTTGATATCTCATATAAGCATAATGTTGTCTACTAAGACTAAAACAATGAAGTTAGAAAGTATCCATGGTCTTGAGAAGTTATAGTACAGTTAAGAGAATGCAGAGAAAAACAGAGCCTTATCTTGCCTCCTCTTCTAGATTACAAATAAAATGGAACATGGTAAAACTCCTTCAACAGAAATGTGGATCAAATGGAAAGTTCAGCCTTTGTGAAGCTCCACCTGCTGTAGCAAGTCTATCAGCCTTGATGTGATGGGATACAGCAGTTTTGAAATGAGCTTATACTAAAGAAGAGAATGTATTGCCTTTTTCAAGGAGAGATTAACCCTATAGTTGCAGCTTGTGATTTCTGTAGCCCTTCTTAAAAAGGGAAGTGCATGAAGAATGTTAGAGGATATCATTTGGGGTAGCAAAGAGATTGTGGAAGCTGACAGTACAAGAAATCTAACAGTTCAGAGCAGATGACATGCATTTTAAACTGAACCAATATTCATAAAGTAGAAATTGCTTAGAATGGAGAAAAGGGGGACCTAATAACAGCCAGTATTGGCGAGCTGACTTGATGACCTTCAAGGGTCCATTCCAACTCAAACTATTCTATGATTTAAGTGGATGTTCCTGAAGATAGAGCCATATTCTTTGCCGAAGTGTACAGTAGAAGGATGAGCAGCACTGGGCATAAAATGAAGCAGGCAAGATTCTAATTAAGGACAAACAAAAAAACAGTATGTGGATATTTAACTGCTGGACAGGTTGTCCAGGGATGTTGTGGAGTCAGTTACCTTGAGGGTTTTCGAGAATCAGTTGGACAGAATGCTAAGCAACCTGGTTGACCCTGTTCTAAGCAGGTAATTGAGTCAGAAACCTGAGGTCCCTCTGAGTCTTAAAGATTTTATGACTTGCTTGACTACTGAGGGCTTTGGGTACTTGAAACGTAATTTTAACTTACTCATACTGAAAATTTATATTGGGAATATAAATGTTGATCTGTTTTTGATTCAGCTTATGTCTAGATATGTTTTACCACCCAGAACATACAGGATACAATACAGTTACTGGACCTCGACATTAGGAGGATGAAAGAGAGAAATAGGTAATGAAATAGGAAATCTTTTGTGTGATAAGAAGACATACAGAAGGTGGTTTGGATAGCCTGTGTAAGAAAGATATCTGCCATACAATCATGGGTGAAATCTTGCTCTGTTTCCTTATTCTTCTTACAGTGTAGCTGTTATTCAATATAAAATGCCAGTCTCAAATCTGGTACCAAAAATTATAGGTGTAAGCTGAACTTTAACTATGCAGTATAGCTGATTCCGTGTTCAGTTATTCAGAATGGATATTCATTTACTGATGAGAATTGTATTAACCAAATTGTTTCAAACCTCATGATCATCTCCATAACGTGAGGGAAAAATAGAGCTGAAAGGGGATTCAGAACAAAAATATTCTATGCTCAGAAAAAGAGAAAGACAGAGGAAAGGAGAGTAGACAATTTTGAAGAATAGCATCAAGATAAAGTAAACACTCAGAAGAAAACATACTTTTATGCTACATTTAGGAAGTTGAGACACCAAAATAAGTCATATTGAAAGTATACAGGTAGAATGTTAATGTAGCAGTACCTAGATAAGTAATTACAGCCTATTACAGTTGTTACCTTCTTCTGAGTCCAGAAATAAACTGGAACTGTTAGGTAGAATGGCTTGGTTTAGTGCGTTGCTATCAGCCCTGGGATGTGACCATGGGTACTTCCTGTACTCAGAGATGAATACAATTCTATAGTGGACTGCTTGGTTTCCTATGCTGGGAGTAACTGCTTTTGGCGTACTGTTTCCAGGTGCTTCTATTCCTTTGCAGCTCTTCTTGATGCTGCAGTGGTATCTTTATCTTGCATCAGATGTCTTGTACTCTGAAAGTGCTATAATTGCAATTCTCTGACTTCTGTTTACCCTGAAATTACAGTGATTTTAGTGGGAGTTATGTTAAGGTGTGACTTCTGTCTGCCGAACGTAGGCTTTATATTAATCTTTTGTGTTAAAAGCCACGCAAAACTGTTTGCTGTGACTAGCACCATGAGCAAATTTAGGCTTTGACTCTGCAAACAGTATTAATACAGGGCAATTGCTTCTTGGTGCAGTAATGCTTCTATACCCTTTAATGGACTGTTATGTCCATTTACAAAATGTGTAGACTATTAGGTCCATTTGCAAGAGGATCGGGCTCTACTCTTTCGGACTCTCATTCCTTTGTTTTTTGAATCTGCAACTGTTTTAAACTTATTTTAGAATAACCAGCCAACATAGTAAATATGGATTACTATCTGTAGTTAACCCTCCTAGAGACTGCCTTTTAAAAAAGCAGAAAAAAGGGTAAGTTTGCTATGGGCTATTCTCTGTAAATATCTCATATATTTGATAGTAAAAATGGACACAAATGTGAATGTTTTGGGTAAACGGCAATGATCCTGCAGAGTTTACAGACCTAGTTCCACAGAAAATTGGATGAGTTAAAACTATGAATGACTGGCAAGGGATTTAAATATGATTTTCGATGAACTGAATGACTGCTTTTTTTAGCTACAACGAAATTTTCCATAGATAATGAGGGCTGTGTTGTCGAAAGGGAGCAATGCCCACCGGGGGGCGCTGATGGTTTTCCTTTCTGGGCTGATTAACCTACATGCAGATTAATCTATGGAAAAGGCAAGAAAAATCGGTATATATTGACCCTGTTTTCTTTTCCTTTTTTTTTTTTTTTTCTTTTAGTACTTCCCAAAAGTTATAAATGTAAAATAAATGCTTTATCATAGTAAGAGCTGTATGGAAATTGAAATTCAGAACTCACTGTTGTGAGGCTTTGCGATCTTACAATATCTTTATAGTTACTTGTTAAATCTAGTTACCCTTTTAAACCTATGGTATATGTGCATCATTTAAAAGAAACAAGAAGAGAAAATGAGAAACAGGACTATTTATTTTCGCCTTGAAATAGAAAAGTAACGTTTTCCTACAACAAAGCAATGTAATTCTTTTATACAGTGAAGAAATGATGTAATGTGTAGTAAAAAAAAAAAAAAAAAAAGAAAAATTGGCACTACAAATCTCCCATTATAGCCTGTGATATGATAGCTCTCTTTGAAACTGCTCTGATTTGCCCATTTTAAAAAAATATGTTTATTTTTGCCAAATTTTCCAAGTCTGGGTTGGCAATCCTGTAAGCCTGTTGCATGACTCACCTAATCATACAAATTGGGAATATCTGGTTTATGTCATCTTGATTAATTTAGAAGCAAGTGAACATGAAGAGCAACACTTGTCAAAATGTGGCAGAATTGTATCAACAATTGTTGCTCAAAAAGACTGCTGCCACCCACTTATATGTAATACTTTATCCCAATTTTTTAAACGTGCTAGCAAAGCAGTTCTCAAGATATAGGTAGGGGATAAGTATGCACAGAAGGAGAAGCAGTGCTGATATTCAGTGACTGTTGATGTGTTTGCATTCTTTCTTGAAAGAATGAACTTTGTTGTTATAATGTATTTTTATTTTCTTATTTTTTTAGCATTTATAATTAACTAGGCATGTATTTAATGACGTATCAGTTGTAAAATTTAACGCTGGAAAATTGATTTACAGACCAGAATCCTGACATATGTGTGAGGTAGCATAATATAAATGTATGTTTTGTATGTAATGTATGTATATGTACATATGTATATGTGTGTATAAAAGTATGTATATGTACATATGTATATGTATGTATAAAAGTATGTACAAATGTATGTATAAAAGTATGTAGTACAAAACCACAGTTAGTTGTATTTGAATAAATAAAACATTTGGGTGGGAGAAAGGAGATGTTAAGCACAAAGTGTTCATTGAAAGTGATTGCCTTTGAGTCATCTTTCAACCTCAACAATTACTGAATTAATCCCTGCTTAGCTGTAGGGATTGTGGTATCCTTTTCCTGTGTGTGCAATTGATATTATTAGTATAAATTGCTTATCACAAATTAAGGTCTGGAAATAATCTCTGTGTAAAGGTCAGAAAACTAAACTCCTGGAAAGAAAATCTAAATGCATCTAACTGCAAGAAAAAAAAAAATATTCAGTATTTCCAGGTTCAGCTGTTTAGAGTTTTAACCAATTTGATATTTTCTCATGAAATTAAATTGTTTGTTGTTTTTTTTTTTTTTTATGGAATTTGTTCTTACTGGATATGTTTGAAATACATACTGTGTGTGAGTAATAAAGGCAGTTTTATTTTTTTAAATGACCAAAAGCGGTGAGGTATGTGCAATTTTTGTGATTAACCTGGGAAGTGTTTATTTAAAAACTATTGTAAAAACGAAGAAGTTAGTGCTACAGCTGCTGTAAATCTCTCCTACTGCATGGCTGATTCTGTAATTCCTTTTCTTCTAAGATGCTGAAGTTCCAGGGAGTTTTAAGGGCTTCTTTTTCTTTGGCAAATTCTTCACTGTACATGTATTGCTTTTTTTCTGACTTCATGCTTTTAGTTTGTAGTGCACCTGGTCCTTTGTTAGAGTCATGTGGAATAATTGAATATTAAATGTTTCTAATCCTCCCACTATTTTTTTCTATTAAGTTCTTTAAGGTGTAACTGTTTTACCTTCTGGATTTTTTGTTGTTGTTTAATTGTCATTACAAAAGCCTATCTTAAATAGGTGACTGAGTTGGTTATACCTGTTGGAAAAAAGAGAGCGCTCAGAAATCTGGGTTTAAACAAACATTAAAAAAAAATTTAGTATTTCCCTTTATCTTATGCCAAGATAAAATATATAAAATAATAATGGCATTTATCATAAAGTAAATGAATAAAGTTTGTTTTGCAAATTGTTTTGTAAAATGAAATGCAACCTCAAGATGTGATCACCTATTTTCTACGAAAACCTCCTTTCTACAAAAAGAGGCCTTTCACCTATGAACACAAAAAGCTCAGCAGTCAGTAATGTTGAAGCCACTGCTGATATGATATAGACAGGTTTTTTTTTTGTGTGTTTTTGTGTGTGTGTGATTACTTTCTCGTAGCAGATTAGAGGAAAGAACAAGCTAGTACTATTCAAAAGTTTTAATAGTAACTATTTCCAGAGAACAGGCATTGTTCATCTTCCCTTCAGTGAATTCTTAAATAAAAGACTAAGGTGATCATTATAAACAGATGGAAGCATGCATAGAAAATATTACTGAAAACCATCAGTAGCTTGATTTAAACTTTGCTATGGAGAATCAAGTGTTTACCTGCTCCTTTTGATGCAGTGCAACTAACTCGTTAGGCTGCAGGATGGGAAATAGAGTGAATTTCTTTGTCAGGGCATGCTGCATATTAAATGAAATGAGTTGTTATGAGCAGGAGGACACTTCAAGAGAAAAGGAAGGTGAAATTATAGCCTAAAAGTCTGAAAGTAAACTACGTTTATAAGACATCTAATTAGACAAAACTACATCTGCAGGACTACTGCAAGGACCAACAACTTTGTGAGCTTTACTGTAAGTGGCTCATTAAATATACAGCCAACCAAAAAAAGGCGCGTATACATGTAAATAAAAAAAAAAACAATCAGAAATCAAGAAATACTGAACTTAAGGTTATATTCATGTGCCATTTCAGCTCCCTGTGAGATTTTCCCTTTTCTGTCCGTTTGGGTAATGTTTAATCTTTTATTTTTCCTTTGCTACCAAGCGTGGTCTCAGTTCTGGTACCTTGTAGGAAAAAATGTTCATAAGCATTCAGAAGAAGAAATATGTGCATGTATGTGTATGTGCGTGTGTGTATATATATATTTTTTTTGATTGTACAATACTGAAACCTTTGAGAAGATGATGTGTTATGCAGAGATGACGTATTATGCAGATAGGATACTCCTGTCCGTATTCCCATATTGTAGACAGAATAAGCTGCTATCTCAAGAGCTTTTACTAACTGGATCAGCTTGAAGTTCTGAGATTCTTTATAAGAAGGCCAAATTATCTTTTCCATAGAATGGCAGGAAGCCTGATAGCAATGAAGTTCTCATGACTTGCCATAGAACTTTTGATTCCTGCCTCCGTGCAGGAGATGTAGGAACTCCTTTATGAAATTGACTTGGTTTTCTGAATGTGGGCAAATGTACTTTCATGTTCCTAGCCCTTAGAAAAAGAGGAAACAACATCATTAAGTTGTTTTTGGTTGTTGTTTAAATCTTTTTAAGATGTACAGGAAGCATGGAAAGAACAAACTGAAATTTGGAAGTGTTTATTAGGAGAAGAAAATATACTGAAAGAAGTTTTTCAACAGTTGCAGCTGTGCTTATCACAAACGTCTGTATCTTGAATGCCTTTTTCAGGGCAATGACGGCAGTAGTAATCTGGTGATCATTCATTTTCTGAAGTAATCTGCAGTATCATAATCTCTGTTCGTGGGAGCATACTTATCATTTTTTCTACCTGAAGCTCTGTATGTTTATATGATCTCAGGTAATCTCCATCACAGTAGTCTGTAATGGTCAAACATGTATACATATTATATGTACACACTCATATATGCGTATTATATATGCATAGGCATAAATAATCCTTTCTGTGACTATGACTTTTTGCTATTCTTTATTACTGACAGTTCCTGAGATACTGACATGAAGAGCAGGAATGTTGTAAGATTATGAATTTGAAGTCAAGAATTGCAGTTTAAGAACGAGTGTTGTGGCACACTTGTAGTTTGCTGATAATAAGAGCACAGGCTGTTCCCTATGGCAGTTAGTATCTGTTCTGTTTCCTGTATCCTGTGTATCATTTAAAGAGGGGCGGATATTTATTCAGTGCAATTTCATTGTAATGTTTTACAATTCACAGGGCAGAATAAGCATTGCTTAAAGAAAAACAGTGGATATTAGAGTGGACTGAGTATCAGAGAGCTTTTTGCTTTTTTTTTAAGATTGAAATGGAAATTTTGAATTTTTCTCTTTCTCTGCAGATGCCCATGTCCCTGCTGCTGCCTTGTGAAATTGACATTCCTGTCAGTTTCCCTGCTCATAGTAGCTGTGAAATCGACAAGAATGTCAATTTCACGGAGGAGCCCCATGGGACTGACAAGATCTGTTGCTCAGGGGCAGCTCCTGTGCGGATTGTGCAATTACTGACCTGGACCACCTATCTCAGAATTTACAAGCATGGTCTGCGTCTGAACTCTGCAATTAGAAGACAGGGGTTGTAATGGCATTTTGATTTCAGTGTGCCGCATGTGAATCTGATACTTGGTTAGAGCTAGAGCTTCTTTAACCTTCTGGCTTCCATCTCCTTGGAAACTCTGATGCTTTGTGCTCTAGGAAGAAAATATTTACTCATGCCAGGTAGGCTTTTTCGGGCTTGTGTGATAACAGCAGACAAATTCCTTTCAGTGAGAAGCCGGAATTTCCAGCATCTCAGTCTCCAAAGCAAATGTTTGACATGATTGCCATTGAGTAGGAAAGTAAATGTGTACTAAGTGGAATTATAGGAATCTTAGTATTTGGAAATGAAGTATTTTTAAGCTTAATGATACAGTGTTAATTATACTGTATTTTTGAATACAGCTGACAGGATTAACGGAGATATCTGAATGTCAGTCATACATTAGAGAGAAAATATTTATCCCTGAGATACTTTCAATGAACTTCAACTAGAAAAAAATACTATCTCGAGGTTTGTTTGGAACAAATAACTGGTAAAATCAAAGTTATCTTTTTTCATTATCTGCTCATTATCTTGCTTTTCCTGAAAGAAGGAGTGAAGATCCGGAGTATTGTTGATTATTGTCAAACATCTGAATAGTCCAGAACAGTTGCTTAGTTCTGAAAGGTTCTTAGTTCTCCTTTCTTCTCTAGAGGGGCATTCCTTAACTAACAGTATAGCAAATACTTCTGTGCTTTTGCATATTTTAACAAGATGTGCTCTTAGCTACAGTCCCTTTGTATATTCAGTTAACAAAATGAGCTGAAATTTAGATGGAGAATGAAGAGTGCATGTACCCCTTAGGCACTGCATCATTCCTTAAAGACAAGCTGCTTAATACAAAATAAATGGATCTTGGCTATGAAACTGATGTTTTCTTGGTGGAATCAGACTGTATAAAAGGGGAAGCTGCTGGGATTTACCAAGTGGTGTAACAAGGGGAAGGGTTCTGCTGGTAAAACTGTGAAAGTGAGGGAAAAACACATTTTTTTAACTTGTATCTGTGCCACAGAATGCAATGTTAGAAAATTTTCAGGTTACACACCCACTCTTAGTGGTGTAACATCTAAGCAGTCTTTCAAATCACCTTTGTATGAAGATTAGTTATAACTGTGGTGTAGCAGTATTCAAGAGTTTGTATGTTAAGAATCTCATTGGGAGCAAACGAATAGTTAATTAAATTCTGTTTTGTTTCCTGTTAAACTCTCCAGAGCTACACATTTTGTCTTTGTATGCATCAGAATGCTTATATTGCATCAGCAATTGCAAGTATTGTCTGGGATTATTTAAAAGTATTTGTGTTGTGATATTACCAGCATCAGTTTAAGGATGTGAAAAACCACAGGTTTGGTTCTCAACCGGTATGTAAAGTTACAGTGGTGTTAACTTCCAATGAATATCTTCCTACATACAAGTTTAATTGAAGTATTAGAGCATTTGTGTATACTCAACATCTTGTATAGTAAAATTAGCTCTTTTTTTTCTTTTTTTTGAAGTAAAAGCTTATTTTAAATAAAAACTAACAACAGTTGAACTGAGGAAAAAAATTTGCTTCCACTGGTATGACTCACTTGAAATTCAGTGTTTAAATTTTCTAATGAGTTTACCTCTGCTCTTTGATTAAATTTTAGTGACCTAGCCATCCAGTTTTGAGAAAGAGGACATCAAAGGACTTCCTATATAAATTTCTGTATAAATATTTCATAGCTTCTGATATGAAATAGCTGTGATCTGTACCATTGCTTCTGAAGTTAGTACTGGCTCAAATACTAAATACTTCATCATTGTTTTCTCTCAATATTTAGTAAACCGACCATTTTAGCATCAGCAACATTACCTCCTTCTAAAAGGTCAACATGCATAGTGATGTCAAGTTTTTTTCTGTATAAAACCTTTAAGAAGCTCTAATCATTAGACTTGAGCGCAGCCATCTTTTCCATTTTTGTCTGTGAAGTTACGGTTCTATGAAAGCATTAAAAATATTGATGAAAAAGTGCCAGTAGGTAATGACATTTTTGCAAACCCTTAAATAACCTTTGTGAAAACCTCTCGCAAGAAAATGCTAAAGAAACAGATAGTCACATGGTGAGGTAAAAAGATGCTGCCATGGAATAGAAACTGCTCACGTGGCAAAGTAATAATAATAGATAAATAAATGTTGTGTGCAAAACTTATTTTTTAAGCAACCTAAAAACTGTAGACTACCTTTATTAGAATGTAATTTCCAGTATATTGATATTCTCCACTGAGAGGTTATACACATTTGCAACATTACACAACTACTCACGCTAGTCAAGACCAAAAACTAGCAGAGAATTGTCTAAAGTTTAACAGCATGACAGTGGATGAATGTTGTTGCTGAATGTCTGAATGTCTGACAAAGAATGACTTGAACTACTGCTATAGTTTTCAGACTATTTGCATGAACAATTGATGCTTGCAGACCCATAAAAGCTGCAAATGTAAAAGGAGCCAGCTACCTTTGAGCCATGCTATTAGTTCTAAAGGGAGGATTATCGGGATTGCACATACTGTTCAACTTCAGTTGTCTATGTGTGTATCTGGTGAGATACCTCAATTTGGTATAGAGGGTTTCCATTCTAATCACCCTAGTCTCAGAGAGGGTCCAACTGAAGAAGGGAAGGCGTTTTGAAAACGTGAGAGGGAAATGGAGACAGTAAGAAATGGAGGAGTTTCATATGCATCAGTTTGGTGAAGGAATGAAGAAAGGCATGCAAAATAATTAGCTGGAATAAATTGGTTCCTGTTTTGGTTCTGACAGATTTGCTGCAGGAGATCATTGGCCAAAACTGTTACCACCCTCAGCCATCTGCTCTGCACCCTTAATAGATATGGTAGCCCTCAGAGCAGGGACATCTGATCTGCTTATAAATCTGCTTGTGAATTGCTATCGTTTTCAGCCCAGTACATTAAGGAGGTCTATTTCTGCCTAGGAAGGCAGCAGTGTTTGTCAGAGGAGGGGAAGATGGTTTGGGCTGGTAGCAAGTCAGCCAAGCAGTCCACTTGAGACTTTTTGCAAACTTGATATTTTAATAGCAAAAGCTAATAAAACTGTACTGGCACTTCTGAAATCTGATAAAGATGGAAATGCTTGTTTTATCCGGATTGTATTTTATCTGCTGGAACTGTTCAGTCAGTTGCAAAGCTGTGAGTTTCGTATGATGTAAACTAGTAGTTCTCCTCTGCATAGTTATCCCCTGCATACTGTTTTCCCACCTTCTAAGTTTTCATCCTCTGGTTTTCTGGTTTTCCACGTGTATGTGTGATTTTTCTATGGTCTTCATCTTTGATTTTTTTTTTATAATATCTCATTCTAGGGACTTTTAAACATTCTGACCAATTTCGACAGGATTTGATAGGTCTCGTGCCTGAACTTTCTCCATATTTATGAAAATTGGTATCTGGATATAGGAGAATCTCATGAGTATTGCAGATTGATCAGTACTTGGCTTTGAGTTAATGAAAGCACCTGCTGTCTCAGCCAAGCAATTTGGGACAGGCTGTGCTTAAGAGGAAGAGAAGGAAGATGGTCAAAAAAGCAGGGGTATTGCTAAGGGAATAGTATAGGAAATACAGTGGGAAACAGTTGAAACCAGTGTGAAAAAGGATTATTGGGATGTAGCAGAATGCTGTAGGAAGTCATTCATTACGTTTGGTGCTTACAGAATTACTATCTGAACTATTCTTGTTTGTTTGTGTTTGCTTCACTGACCAGAAAGAATTTTAATTTTAGTTTTTGTTGCAAAGTATGTTTCTATAGCTTAACATGATATGAAGTGCAACTTTATATTTAATACCTTCAAGATGAATACAATTTTAAATTCGTCAGACAGCAAATAATATGACAAATAATGAAAAGCATGACAAAATGCAAGCTCTTGTTGCTTATTCTTGAAGAAAGTTGATTTAACATATATTAAAAGCCTCATACTTGCACAGCCGTTGGTTGATTAATAGTGTTTTGCACTTGAAAGCATACTGAGTTATAGAAAAAAAACTAGGTGGAATAATTTTTTTTTAATGATCGTAATTGCTGCAATGCCAAAACTATGGAGGAAGAATAAACAGAGAGAAGAAATAATAGATGGAAATAAAAGGTCATTTATAGTAAAGTAGAAAAATCCTTCTTCAGAAAGGTAACTCAAAATAAGATTTTGTAAGCCTTGATGCAGTAAGAGAGAGAGATTGAAAACAAAAAAGTAATAAAGGCATTTTGAAACAACTGTTCAGCACATCTACAATTTTAAGTATTGTATCTGTCTTTGTTTTCTGTTTCAACAAATTATATGACAAAACTTCCACCATGTGGAATTATATATACAGCAGTAACTACTATGACTACTCTGCAGACAAAGGATTTCTTTGTTTCTTTTTCTTTTGTTATTTTACAGCACATATATGTAGCAATTTTGAGCAGATCGGGAAGGTCATTAGCCATGGCAAAGATTCACAGGGTTTTATTATGGCTCAGACTACCTGGAGTGTTTGCAAGTTCAATGTTAGCTTAAACTTATCTCTGTAATAACTGCAGTGCACCTGCTGACTTCAGAAGGACTACCAGCTTCTCTTGTTGGGTTTTCTTTTAATGACCCGACATTCATGTAGAAGTATTTCTTTAGGTATGAATGTACTGGCTGTAAGTTCTATTATCTGTAAGATACCTTGACTACAGATGAGATGGTGGTAGAGAGGGTCTGTGGATGAGAGAAACAGAAATCACAGTTTGGAATATGACAAATACAAAACCAAAAGTGAGAATTCATAAGATTAATCAAAGGAAAAATGTGTTTTATAGCATCATACTATAAGTATGCTGAAAATAAATTAAAAAGAACTGAAAGGAGCATTTCAGCTGAAGGACGTGTTTCTATTGCCATAAGCAGTTAATAGATGCTACATGTAATTGGTGAGGACCTGGCATGGTGAGGGAGAAACAACTACATTAAGAGCGCTTTGATGACTGTAGGGCTATAGTAAGCATGAATTGATATTGGTTGGCTGTTGTTGTTGCTGGGTTTTATTTTGTTTTGTTTTTCTTCTGCACGTGGTGCTGTTGGTTTAAGCTTAATATCTCCATGGAACATCTTAATCTTATACACGTTTGCCTTGGAGCTATGAAAGTTCTGTCAATTTTTATCTTTCAGTCTGATAATAATAGAAACAGTATCCTTTTGCATAAACAACCTTTTCCAAAGCAAAAGGTATAAAAATGACTGCTAAAATTAATTTCTAATATCTACATAATACATCCTCAAATAGTAGTCTAAAGGATTTGAGCCACACTTTCCAAGGAAACTAAAACTGATATTTCATGCTGACAGAACTACACAGTTATTTTCATTGAAGTTTCTTTATGAAGTCCTGTGACTTCAATAAATTAAACAAGAAGTTATGGATGATTATCTGGTTTTATATCACTGGGCACTGAATTGAAAACATGCCAAGCTATATTTTCAAATCAGATATTCTGATTGTCTATTTAAACTAATCCACGTTTGAGCAAAAATATATACATTAAAAAAAAATGTTGGAGAATGTAAGTCTAAGCTGGTCCAATTATCAATGCAGTAGAACAGAGAGAAGATGGAAACAGATGAGCTCTCTCACCAACCTCATTGTGAGCCACACAAGAACTACAATGAGGATCTTGGAACAATAAGCTGAACAGGAAGCAAACTTAAAAGAGTTAAATCCTGTTTTCACTTCAGTGAAATACGAGTTTGGACGCTGATGTGTATAAAGCAAAGATTTCACTGGGAGGGAACATGAAGAGGGATGATGAGTCACCTTTGGAAGAACGTGTAAAAATAAAGATGGAATTGATTAGCAAAATATTGAGAGATTGAGCAGCTGAAATTGAAATGGAAATTTAATAGGATATGTATGTGTATACGTGAGGGTAAATGCATGAAGTTTATACATTCTTGGCCCTAACAGTGGAGGTTACAGTGTGCATTTGTGACAGAAGAAGGAGTTCTGAACAGGAACAGAAGATTACATTTATTAGTTTACTGTTTTCTGGGTAACATTGATGTAGCCCAAGTTTCTTAAAGAAGTATTCTATCTTTGAAGTATCCAATAATGGATAAGGAATAAAATAGAAATGGAGATGATTATAGTCATTCCTTTGCTTATAATTCTCTTCAGAGAAAGTTTACAGACCTGCAAATAATTAAATATAAATAAATATGCAAATAATAGGACTTTTTTTTTGTTTTGATTTTTAATCAATTGCAAAGAAAGACAAATCCAATTGTGGCTTCAAAAAGGTCTGTCCCTTTATTTTATTAAAAACAGAAGTTATAAAAAGATTCTTTCTTTTCAGTTCAATGAGAAATAAAACTTGAAAAGAGGTTGTAAATGGAACAATAAGAATATAAAATTGGTCTTAAACACATAGTTTACAATAAAAGCATGATAGCCACATACTTATTCTGTCCAAGAAAGGTAGCATACTTTTTTTTTTGTCTGAAATGGTCCAGCCTTAATGCAGAATTTTTAAATGTTGCTGACCTTTGAATATTCCTATTTTTGAAAGTATAATTAGTGGCATTGATCCACCAAGCTAATGTTGCAATTCTTTAGTCATCTCTCTTCTGATGTATAATTTCATCTTCAAGGCTGTTCAGAGAGGTAACATACCCTTCAGTGCACTGTAAAAAGTAACTTCTGTGTTGTATCTATTTTATATTTATTATTACCCTTTATAAATCATTATTAGAAATCATGATTTTTTGTTTGAATAAAATGAAATTATGATTGCTATTTTTGTTCTTGTACATAATCTTTTGCCTGATTGTGTACTGAACTGAAAACATGGAACTTTGAGATGGAGAAAATGAGCCACAGTAGCCATATGCCAGCTTTACAGCTTTTATATTCCTCTCATTACTGGTAGACTTCTGAGCACTTGAAGGCAAAACAGCTAGTTTTTACTGCAAAAAGTTACACAGATAGAGGTAATGGGTGGTATATGTCCTGCATGTAGCTTACAGAAAAGCTACCACATTGAGTGTGTTCAAATAGTCCCCCTGCGTGGCACAGGAGAGCAGCTGTAACTGAATGCGCAGCCCCTTCTGCAAGAGCCCTCATATCTCTCCTGCACGTAATGAATATATTCATACCTAATTTACTTATCGAATTGTTTCCTCTTGTTCACCTGTTATCTCTCTAAAAGTTTACGCCAGCACATTGCAGCCAATGTTTTTTTCTTGAAGTATGGGCTTCTGTGTGTTTTATTTTGGATACTGAGAAGCTGACTGTGTGGTTGCCTTTTTATGTACACAAAAAACTATGCATCATTTTGTTTGTATTTCTGAGTCTCAATCAGTGTATATATGACCACAGGCAAATGATAATTAATGACTGGAGAGAGAATTCCTTAGAATGCCAAGATTAATTATCAAATCACTATCACCTAAATGCAGAAATACCATAAGTAATGTCTGGGACAAAAAGACTTGGCAGGGTGGCTGACAATGCTTTGCAGACTCTTTTTTCCCATTTGTCTATAAAGGGAGATGTATCTTTTCAGAGGATGTTGTCAAATGTGATTAATATCCTTAGAGGAAGAAAAAAGTCTTTTGTTGTTTTCGAGTATTTCCAAGAGAAGTTTATTTTTCTGCTGTTTTTCTGTATATGAATAGCAACTGGATTATGTCAGTCACAAGTATAAGGGCTACATGTATCATTTATAAAAAATATTAATGTAGTGCTATTTTAATGAACACTCGTGTTATTCAAAAGAAAGTACTATTTGCTTTGTGAACTTTGCTTAGATGGCTTTATACTTATGGAAAGCATACTACTGTTAAGGTGTAGTATCTGACTGCTAGTTGTTTTTTCTTCTTTAAATATGAATTGGCTACTGATCTGTTTAGAAGTGTTGATGAGGAATATCGGATAACATGCTTGCACAAGCAGGCAAAGCTCTTCTGTAAGAATTACAGAATTCTATAAACAGAGAAGTCATAGTATGTTGCATTAGTATTTTTTAATAACCTGTTATTTAGGATTTGTTATATAAATTTGGTTTGTTCCTAATGGACATCATTTCTAACTTGGAAATGAGCAATACTGAATCACAGAATAATTTAGCAATATTTTTCATTATATTGAATCACTACGTAGATGTGTGATTCACAGCTAGATGACATTAATCATTAAGAAGAGAGCCTTTCATTGGTGTGATGAGAAATTGTGGTAACTGCTGTGGGTATTTTCTCAGGATACTTGCTGATAGCATTATAAGAAAGTTTGCAGGCTAAGAAGAGACATTGCCCAGGTGATAGGGAATAGCGGAAGGTTTTGATAATGGAAAGCTTCTGGCTCAGGGCCATTTTAAGATAATGTTATATGAGGCTTACTCATCTGAAAGCATACATAGTTAATGAAAAATGTCATTCACAAGCAGAAAAAAAATAGAATTTTTGTGGACCTGCTGAAATGTTATCAGATGTTTAAACGTGGTTTTTATATTTAGGGGAACTGAAGAAATGTTGCCTTTGAAGAAACACAGTTGATATGACATCATTTTGTGGATGAGCATGTGTATGTTATTTTAAGAATAGTATTTGTGGTAATTAAGCACATAAATAGCAGGTTTTTGATAATTTGATACATAGAAGACTTCCATCATTTCTGGTAACTTTCAAAGTTAAATACCAAGTGTACATAGTGCAAAATAATTTTGCACCTTATGGTACAGCTCTAAGAAATAAGCTGAACTTAACCGAATGTAGACAAACAAGAATCACTGAGGAGCAATCATTTTAGTGGGAATGGTAGAAAAAGGAGAGAAGGGTGGAAATGGGACTTTCTCTGTCATTGCGAGTAAGCTGCTGGATTGCAAAACTGTGTCCTCAGTGACTGCTGGTGAGCACCTTGGGGATAACCTAATTTGTCCACCACTTGAGCTAATAGTATTTCAGGGTCAGGGAACTGAATTTGTATGCTTGAAAACTACAGCTCTTTTATGTTGTCCCGACACTTTTTTTGATGCAATCCTACATGTTTTCTTTTTGTTTGAAAAAGAGATTTTCTGCTGTACATTGTTGAAGATGCTTTCAAGATTTTTTAAATTATTATGTCCCTCTTATTTCTAGTTCTGTTCACCCTGAAAATCAATCTCATTTCATTTGTAGGTTATCTATCAGTCAAACTGATGGCACTATTAAGAATTTAGTACAGATGGTTCTTTCTGAGAATGAAAATGTGTTGAATTAGTCATTTGTCCTCTGTGGTTCAGTATACTCTTTTCTACTGCCCTCTTCCAGTACTTCTTGGGATTTTGTTTCCTTTGTCCTTGGATGTTTTTGTTTGTTTGTTTTAATTATTTTTTTTATAGTTCTTTGAGAAACATTTGCTATGTGATGTTCAACTGGCATTTCATTGTGGAATCTCTGCCTTACTCTCAATTTAAAAAGTCTCTTTGAATGGATAACCTGCAGTTCTTATACTCTGCAGGGCATGTCATACTGTGGCCAACAGGTGATGTGGCTCATGTTCTTTTCCACTGCTGGCTACTCCAGAGTATTATGTGTTATATCTATTGGAGTTTCACAGCTTTTCTATTAAGCAGTGATAATCCAAAGGACTGCATTTTGCAATAATTTAGGTAAGTCTTCAGAGTTTCAGAGTTTTTGGAGTCATTAGCAGATTTTGCTTGAATTCCTTGGCGTAATGATTTAATGTCTTGAGAAGCAGAGTTGTCAGATGAGACTCTGGTCCATTTGCAAGATGATTTTATAGTTTTGAGATGAGATTGTCTGGACAAATGTGTGGTTCCAATGCAAATCCAGAAGAGAAAAATTGAGCAAAAGAAAATTCAAATCTTATGTTCTGTGCAATAGTGAGTATAAGCTAATTACATGAGTTAGCATGTTGCAATAACAGATTTATTATTTACGCAATAATCTTGTACTGCAGTATTTAGTGAAAATATAGTGATCACGTTATGTGTACCACATTTATAGTTGTTTTTTCCACTTGAGACAGCTTTCTCTCCTGTGTAATTGTGCAAGCATTGTAAGAAATCCAAAAGCCACCTGATTTTCTTTTATCCAAACCAAACACAAGAACAAACATAACACAAGAGTTTGTTGAACTGGAAGGTTATAGAAAACAGACTAGCCGTACTTACACAACATTCCAAACTACACACAGGTTTTTCAGTAACTAAAAGTTTTGTTTTTTTTAAAAAGCTTACATTCCTCTTCAATAAAAAATAAAAAGAATAGAAAACTGTATAGTTTACTTGGAGCTATATTTCCTGGCTAATCTATAGGCCATGTGGGATAGTTTTGACATACCTGCTAGTTTGCCTGATCCAGCTGGGAAGATAAAATTATATTTAAAATTTTACCGTCTCACAAAAGACATCAGCGGTATGACTTTAATCAGCTAGTGAGGAGGAGCATGCACTGTCAGCTGTGATGCCCCTAGTATGTTGATGGTATCCAGCTCATTGTCTGCTTTCTTGAGTATATACAGTGTGGTCTTCCAGATGTCCCAATGTCTGGCCAGAATACAGATTGTGATGGAAAACAGACAGTCATGTCTCAGGACAAAGCAGAGTTGATGTGAGCTGACAAAGTGATGAAGCCAAAAGTGAAGCTTAAGTTATTGGCTCTCATCTTGTAGTCATTCTTATCTTTAATTCCTAGGTAGCAGAGGTAACAAGGATGGCATTTGTCCCTTAGCAGATCAGGAAAAGTTTGAAGACCAATATCAGAGATCCACAGTTTATTTCTTCTGGCTTGTTATCTGACTACTTGGTTGTTACCATAGAATTATTGACACGTCTGCCTCAGCAAAAACTATGTCTTCAGAGTATGGTCATGAAGACAGAAACACACTGAGAAAGACAAGTATGGTGTTTGACTGCATTTGCAATGCAATCGTCTTAATTAAAAAAGAAAAAAAAGAGAGAAAAGTTACAGAAATAGAAATATTTCCATTGCAGTAATCCTTGTGCTAGATAGGTTTATGAAAGAAAGCATACAAATGATGCAAGACTGACATTTGAGAAATGCCTGTGTTAGTATTTCTTTTAAAGGAAAGCTGTGGGAAGGTCAAGTATTACTGGAAATGTTTGGCATAAGATTATTTGTAATTTTTATTCTTTGCCACAACTTTCATTTCAATAAAAGGTGAATTTCCACTGGCCTCTTGACAAGCCAGCTAAGATTAATGCTGCCAAGGAGCTGGTAGAATAAACTAAATGGATACAAATACATGTGAATGTAGCCCTTACTTTGAAAATTAATTCATACAAAATTAAGTTGTTCTTTAACATCTTCTCTAGTTGGAAAATCGCTGTAGATGCTTTAGCTTTAGTGAGCTGTATTGTTGAATTAATTATTATTTATCTTAAATCATTTTTGTAAAAATTCATACAGACATCCAAATTATCGATTTCATTCAAAATAGATTTAATGAAGGAGCATGTAAATGATAATGTCATGTGAAATTCAATATTTTGGCAATATTTTAAGGAACATCTGTAGTACATTAACCAAACATGCTAGAAAAAATATTACGGTTGCCTACTCTTTGCTAGGAAATAAAACAAACAAACAAATTAAAAACAAAATGGGGCCTTTTAAACAAGCACTTCTTTTCTAAGTCCTGATATTTTAAGTAGATTTTAAAAATACTGATTTAAATGTCTTGTCCTGTTCCTGTGGAAAAACTCTGGTTTTCTTTAAGAATGCAGAATGAGGTCTAAATTGTGTATTCAAGTAAATATAGTGGTTACATAAATTATGTTAGAAATGGAACTGATTAGAAATATTGATCAAAATTCCCTTTCAAATAATAAGTTGTTTTACTTTAAGCTGAAGTCCAAAAAAGGAAAGAAAAGTAAAGTTTGCTGAGAACTAATGCTGAAAAACTTTTTTTTTGATGCCTTCTGTCTTTCAGAATTTCTGGTTATTTTGTGGATTTTCTCATTGTGAATTATTGCTTTGTACATTGTTAGTATAGCAAAAGTGCTATTGCAATAGTAGTATTAGTGCAATAGATAAAACAGTTGCAGTAATGCATTATGTGAAATATGTGAATAATGCACAAGTGAAATATTCTAATTTTTCTTTCATTGGAAGCATCAAAATAATGAAGATATTTTAATACTAGATTCCTTTTGTGGTAAAAACAAAGTAGTGAATGAAACTACCTAGATGACAGTTTGTGCCAGCACACTGCAGATCACTGTTGGTTCGGAGCAACCAAGTCTATATAGTCAGTGTTACTTAAGTAGGGGTTGGCTATTTGCAGCTGCTGTTTGTGCTCCTAGATTGTTTTGCCTCGGATGCTCAGTTGGGTGTAAGTGAGCACGATGCCAGTTCTTTTCAATTGTGGTTATGGACTTTGTCATTTAAATCAAGTGAGACTATAATGTTGCAATCAATCAGTGGTTTGGGCCATTGGGAGACAGGAGATTTGTTCTCTGAAGTTCATTTACCTGATATTGCGTGAGGGGCTGAAGCCTGGACTCGTGATTCTAAAGATCTTCTCATCCCCTCAGGCAGTATTGCTTCAATCTGGCCTGCCAGCAGTTTTCTGTGGTAAACAAATTCTCTTCCCTGCGGATAAAGGGAGAATAAGCAGGAGATGGAGTCAGCAGGACTGTTCTTTGTGCAGTTGTCTAATATAGTGAAGTGTGCTCTGATGAAAATAGAAGAACTTAATCAGAAAAGGCTACCTTCTTTGTTAATTCTAGTCCCAGGTTAAAATAGAAATATGGGGAAATTGAAGAAAGATTTCTTGCTGATTAAAACAGAGAACTTTAATTGCAAATCCATTTTCTAAGTGTATGCAAAGAGTGCTACTTGGTACTACAGCCCCAAGTTGATTTTGGTTGTTTTTTTTGACTGTGGGGTAGAATTCTACTGAACTGGAAATGATACACGTAGAGATGGAGATGCAAGTTCAGGGATGCGCAAAATCAGGTTTCAACTTTTTTTTTTAATATGCGTCTAACAGTGGAAGCACAAACACCAGAAAAATTTATTGTCATCTTTAGATGCTTGCAAAGTACATTATCTTCAGAACATTGGTCTCAAGAATCTAAAATGGCTTGTAGGTGTGAAAGTCTCTTGATGAATCTACTTAAGACAATCTTTGCATCAACAGTCAATGCCAGAAGTCTGGATTGGGTGAAATTTTGATATTTTGAAGGTGTTAATGGAAAAAACATTTTAGGATAAACGTGTTGTCAACTTCATAACCTCAAAGTCATAGAAAAATAAGAGTAAAAGAAGTGAAATGTCCTGTATCTAGTGTATTGTGAAAGGTAAGTCCAGTTTTGCTTTGGTTGAAGTAAATGATTAACTTTTGGGAGCGGAGTATAAGGCCTTATAGATTAATGGTTCCTTTCTGTCTTGAAGCTTAAATCCTGAATGTTCCATTAATTCATTTGGAATTCAGGTAGGATTTTGGGGGGCTCTGTTGATGTTGGTAAGAAAAGTTATCTAAAGCAGGGATGAGTGGTTAACATAATAAGAAACATACAAGTATTATGTACAGAACAGCAAAAATGCCTGGAACATAAGCAAAACTGCTACAAGTAGTAGGCTTTTTATTTTACTTAACTTTTTTATGAGAGTGCCAGAGCATATTGGGGCTGTGCTTTAGTCAGCAGTCCATGACAAATCAATGCTATCTACAGGCAATACATCAATATCTGTCCTGATGAAATAACACTGCCTTCAGAAATTCACTGCTTCAGAGAAAGAGCTATTATTTTAATGGTGTATCAGAATTGATTGGGGGCCTGCAAAAACATAAATTAAGATTCATTATCATGTTTACTCCCACATGAAAATATTTATTGACTTTCTTAGCATTAGAATAAACAGAAAAACTCTGAGCAGTCATAATCTCTGTAAAGATAAACCAAGACTTTTTCCAGCTATTCTTACTATTCAAGAAGGTGGGACATTACACTTTGCAATGGAGAGAAGAGGCAAAAAATGATAATATCAAAAGATGTAGAACAGATCCTGACTATGTGAACCTCCTTTGGAAGTGAACTTTCACCGTATTTAGAAGTTTTTCATAAGAGCAGCTCTGGCCTGACTGAATGGTGTGAGAATCTTTCAGAATCCAGCAAAATACTTTCACACCACCTCATCCTGAGACATTAAACAATCTTGCACAGATTCAAGAATATTATTCTAGAATATTTGATAGTCTAGAATATCAGTGCCCCTTTCTTTGTCCCCAGTTTTCCTCCTCCTCTTCGTAACAGGACATAAATAATTATAAACAACATTCTATTCAAAAACAGTCAACTGATTACTGGAAAATGTTCTTGTTTAGCTGAAATAGGTACCTTTTCCCCTTCTTAGTTATGAAACTTGTCTATAAAAATTCACAAAGAATTTAGTTTCATGCAGCATTATTAATAATATGGAAAACATCTGTTCATGTGCTTCATTACACTTGTGATTCTTATCTCACTTTCAAGTATTGTTTTTGTATGGTTGTGGCAATACATGAAGCTGTATAGGTGCTTTTTTTGGTTGTTGGTTTGCTGGAGTTGCTTTTTTTTATCCACACAGGACATTCTTAATAAAAAATTTTATAGGATGAGTGTACATCGGAATAACATTAAATGGAAGAAATACAGTGAACTGTCATGCATTAAAGCAACACATTTTTATTAGCACAAGTGCAGTTCTATCTTCATCTTATTCTGTCATTTACTTGAACTTCTGGCCTATCACTGTAAAAATATAGATACCAATTTTCTGAAGATGTGAGAGGTTTAACAGTATTCCTGTCCTCTGTCACAGAAGCTGTCATCAACTTAGCTTTTTTTCTCTCTTTCTCAGTGAATTATCTCATTGCTCCTCAATAAAATCGCTGAACTGGTCAGCTCTATCATCACTAGTTGGTCTAGCAAAGAATACAATGAAAAAGAGTCAGCATTTCAAGCTCTGTAACTGAATTGACTTCTCAAATGAAATCTTCTTTTGCTAAGATTGATTTATTACCGGCACGTAGTAATGTTCTGCCAACTTGTCTGTTAATTACAGATATAGCTACATCTGAAATCCAAGTTTCTTGCACATTCAAAAATTCACTTTTCTCTTGAGAGAAGAGTTGACCTAAAACGGGGAGCATACATGTTTTTGACAATACAGAGTCAAATGTAAAAAGGTATAATAAAGGTCATCCTACGTCACTACTTCACTGAAATATTATTAGTTATTAATCAAGCAGGGAACAGCTGAAAAGCCCATTTTAAGAAATCACATCTGTTCAATGTGGGGGAAAAAATAAGGCATATGCTTCAGTTTCATTTAAACTGTAATCCATCCAGTGGTTTACATCTATTAAAAAATATAGAACTTTTCACACCTCTTTAAAACACAATTTAACATCATTTATTTTAATGCATAGTATGTTCCAAGTACGTAATGCCTTCTCTGAAATGTCTCATGAGTGATTGATTTTTATAACTCTTTATCATATATCCTTCCAAGTCCTTTGAATTAGTTTGTATATTAACTACAGGTAACATTTAAAGGAAGAGTTGTGGAAATGGTGTAAGCTGAAGACACAATTACTGTCTATTTATACCACTAAGACAAGGTGAAGGGAGGGTGTTCTTAAGCACTGAAATAAAATTTTGCAGGTAAGACGACCTAGTTCCAGGACTTTGGTGGCAAGGAATTCATTTACTTTTAGTCTTGATGTGCTTTTATTCTCACCACAATTGATGGATTTTCTTTATTGAAATGGATGTCTCCCAAAAAGAGTCTGATTAACATGGCATTATCCTGCCAATCTGACTGGTACTCCACTGTGTAATGTCTACTTGTGTAATTTAAATTCCAGTTGAACCCATATAGCTTCTGATTTTAGAATTCTCTGTGACCTTTTACTGTCTGATTGCACGATCAGCAGTCTGCCTTTATGTGCTTACTGCTTCACTTGGATCCTTTAACATCTGGCTTCTTTTGTAGACGTAAGTATATGAAAATGTATGTACATACATTATCTGAAAGACATTTTAATTAGATGATAACATGCTCTATATATCACAAACCACAAGCCTCAGTCAGAACATGGAATGGTTGGTGCCCATTCAGTAGCAGCTAGTTAATGCTTTGTTTGTGTACTTTTCAGTTAGAACAAATGGAATTATAAACAACTTGAAGTTTTGCTTTATGGATACACGAAGTATACATAATGTGCCTATTTTATATGTTACAAAAAATAAACAAGTCACATTAAGTATGTCCTGACTTTTAAGCAGGAGACTTTGTTTACCTTCTAACTCAGCCACAGTATTCCAGTGTAATCTGGGAAAAATGGTTTTCCAAGAGCCTCAGCTCTCTTCCTGCAAAGTGGAAGTGATTTTCAGTAGTATAAAATCCAGTCATGATTATTAGTTGCTCGTGTATTACAGTGATGCGGTGAGTGTAAGTGTGCTCATAACGGTCCCCTTTGGTGTAATATACATATCTATTTCAAATATTTGGGTCTCAGTTGAACATTTTTGTTTTAGCAGTGCTGTTTCTTTGCTGAGTATTGAATAATAAAAAACAACAACAAAATCTCAGAGAAGGACCATATACCAGCCTGTACCAATACTCAAAAAAGGACCATATACTCAAAAAAAAAGTGAATTTTCTTTTTAGTATGGAACCCTACATGAAATTGAGATACTGGTCAGCATCTCTTGACAAAGCAACTGGCAAGTGTGTTTGCTTGCTAGTTTTTATAGATGAACTGGAGAAATAAGGATGAAAGAATAGATAGCGCTGTCTGAAATGGAAATGCTACTGAATATTTTTGAAGGAACCCCTTGTATCAAGATGCTGATACATAAAAATAAGAACCATCTCAATTGTGTTTTTTTCTTAATATTATTCAAGTAACTAATTTTTTTTCCTAATTTTTAGTGATCCTGTAGGCACTGAATAAATTTTGCACGAGCAGAATTACAAAGTATTGTTACAACAATTAATACTGTATTCACCTAGTCATTCTTTTGTTGCAGAGGATCTTGATGACCTAAGAATGGAAGGAGTAACAAGTCTGATGTCTTCTGGGAGCAAATTCAATCAAAGTAGAAGTGCTCATCCTGCTGAACCTCAAGCAAAGGTCACATTGAATATCTGTGCAAGATGTGCCAGGTAAAAATGAAAACCACGCCATGCTACCAATTACATTCTTTTCCCCAAGTTTTCGGATGTGTATTGCACTTTGTTTTGGGCCAGGTGATGACCTCTCCTGTGCTACGTTTAAAAAAAAAAAAAGAAAGAAAGAAAGAAAAGAAATTTAGCTACTAGCTACCCTATGACCTCTGGCATCTGGGTTGTGCAACTTAACATTTATGCTTGATATGTCACGTCAACAATGAATCAAAGAGTGTAGTTAGTCTTAGGCCTTACTTCACAGCTTGAAACTATTTTAAGCCTTTCTCTCTCTGAATTTCATTAGTTATTTGAGCTTCTGTGGTTTTTCAGGAGATGAATCAGGGAATTTAAAGGTTCAAATCCAATTTGAAAAGCACCTGTATAAATGGAGATTTAGTTGCACAGGTGCAGTCCAGGACTTCAAATAACTGCTTCTTAGCACTTTATAATCTCATCCTGTTTCACCTCTGAGAAATAATTTAATCGGGTTGAACCCCTTTTCATTTTGACAGCTGGAAATAATTCTTACATTTACAGTATGGGGGCCAAATAAACAGTTTGGTGATCCTGTAGCTAAGTCAACTTGGGAATGCAACACTAACAGAAACCCCTTAAATTTCTTAGATGCATTCTTCTGTGTAGACAAAAGCTCATTTGGAGAGAGGATTTAAGCCTGTTTAAATGACAAAACTAGCCTTCTCACCCTTCTGTTAATGGTTCAGATTAACAAGAACAATACAGAGGCATGCCAATTTTATCTGCCTGCTTTGCCAATGGCTGTTCCATTGTATAGTTTGAGAGGGGATTAGCTGCTTGTAAATAAAAAGCAACCTGTGGTGAAATTAAGTCAAAAGTTTGGCCATATGCCACCCTACGTTTCTACTTTTTTTTCCCCCCGTTTAGCTTGTAAGTTACTACTTTTTTAAAGGCATTTATGTAGGAAGAGGGGCTCCAAAACGCTTTCTGATGCTCTGGGACTATAGCTGTCAGCATACTGAGTATCTGCACAGTAGCATCTCCTTAGCACGGTCGTGGGACATCGAACTGCAGTTCCAGTACTGCCAGAGCGGCAGTGGCTAAGGGCTTTGTGAGTCCAGGCAGTTTTACTGTTAACATAGCAGCTACGTGCTTTAAGAAAAAAGCAAACGTATACTAGGCACGGGATTCTTCCCAGTTCACTGGAAAAAAATTGCATGTGTTATAAAATGTTTCCTAACAACTAGCTACGTGAAAGAACGACACCTTTTTCAACTTGTGTTGGTTGTCCATGAACTATCATGTAGAAAGGCAAGGAAATGGAAATGTTAATTTTTCTACATGATCTCTTAGAACTTAAAAATCCGTAATTTTTAAGAACTATATAAGCCTTGTATGGATTAATATGAAGCTTAATTAAAATTTAAATTCCCTGAAATAGCTACTAACAGCAGGTGCCAAGATGCAATATATCCTCTCAGTTCTGCACATCAGGGAGCATACCACTCAAATCTTGGGCCAGTCTTAGCAGCCTTGGCTATTGTTATAATGTCCTTTAACTGACTGTACTACATGATGCTGCAGCCTGAAGTATGAATTACCCTTTCCTCACTTCACTCTCATGATCAGAGAATACAAAGCAATACTTTATCACCTATTGTAGACCTTTATGACACTCTCTACCCTGTTTAAGAATGTCAGGGAGGAACTGGATGATAGCTACTTGACTGGTTCTTTTTGCTCTTCTGGTTGCAGTTCAACAATTTCTTTAAACTTCTGATAGACTAAAAAATAGACCATCTTATCAGTAGCACGAGGCTTAAAATAGAACTGTGTATTATTCTGTTGTGGGGAAGCTTCGTGATGAAGAAATCTATTGATTCTTTTGGAGCATTCCTTCTTTCTCACTCGGTTCGAGGACACCTGTCCATTCTTCTTCAACACAGAGCTCTCATTGCAGTTATCTGTTTTTTTCAGTTTCTTCATAGTAAATTTGTCAAATGACTTCTAATAGAAGCTATATGTTTTTTTCCCGTTTCTTTCCATGAGCATTTCCCTTTGCTGTTACTCAGTGATATAGTCATTGAAAATAATGTCAGAAAATCAACGTCTGAGCATTTGGATCATCTCTATGAAGCTTCCTCAGTGTTGGTATTTATCTTCATTGTTATGTGAAAACCGAGTTTTTATTTTAAGGTCATTATACAGTATTGTAATACATTTATTTGATTTAGAAATTTTAGTTTCATTCTTTCATATCCTCTAACTGGTCTCATGTGCTACACATAAATACTTTGGGCCTTCATTGTAAGCATTGAAAAAGTAGTCAGTATAAGTTGTTGTTATACTTACTTTTAGCCACAATTAAACACATCTGTCTTCTTAATTTTATCCATTTTTTCATCTAAGAAACTGATTTGAAATGAGTGGACCGATTAGTGGCAGTGGGTATTCTGTAGCTAATGAGGCATGTCAGAACAGATTACCAGGTCATGTTTACTGCAGGTATTTTGGCTGTCAGTAGGAAGAATATGGCTACTTTGACCAAAAAAAAAACCAAAAAAACAAAAAAAACCTTTTTTTTCAGACAGGAGTTTAATTTTACTCTTATGTATACATAATCCTAGCTCTGTCAAATTACTGTTTTTTTAATGTTCCACCATTGTTTCCTTGTACAGTCACGTTACCTCCTATGATACATCATACAGAAGCTTCACTTGAACATTTTGTGGCTCTTCTGAGAGGGATTTCTGATGCTGTTTGACATGGTGTTACAGAAGGGTCTTCAGAAAGAATGCCAAATGGGAGTGCCTATAGAAAGAGTTATAAATCTGATTTGTTACAAAGCAAATTAAACACATCTTATGTTTTGGGGACCACTTGGAATGCTGCTGAGACTGCATTTGGTAAAACCTCCTCCATTACTTTAAGTCTCTTAGAAAAAAATGTAGGAGCTTTTTCAAGAATTGTAAGACATGAGACTGAGAATGGACAAAGGTAGAAATACATTTTTTTTTTAAACAGGTTTTTTTAGAAACTGACATCTAATCATGAATGTTGATAATTTCACTGGGCATCTTCAAGAAAAACAGATGGAGTTGTCACAGCCCAGGTCAGCAATTTTAATAAAACGTGTTTTTCACCCATCTAGGAGATGAGGGGAATCCTTTCAAGCTATCACACCATGTTATTTTTTAGAGCTTCTGATTTAAAAAATGAAAGAGGAAAAAAAAAAAAAAAAACAACATGAAAGCTCTCACAAGAAGAATAATAAAAGTAGGCATTAATTCTCCTGGAGTATGAATAGGTTTGTAGGCTGGAATATAGCTGTAAGAAACAGAGAGTTTACTGTTTTCTGTATAGATGTTTCACAAACGGTGAGTAAAATGCAGATGGATAACAGCTTTAAGAGGGTTTTCAAATGGAGAAAGTAGCTACGGGACAATGTTATTCCCATAGCTGCTCTTGAACTACATCACACGTTAAGCAGCATATTAAGTCATCTAAATAAAAGGGTGACATCATTCACAAGCTAGAACAAAGCAAGATTTGTAGATACACAAAAAAGGGGCTACAAAAATAACTGTATTTAGAATAATTGCTTTTTGAAGTTTTGGCAGGAAAATTAGCAAAGGCAATTTTAGTACAGCCAACCTGGATTTAGATCACTTGAGCAAAGTGTTTACAATAAAAATTCCATTTTGTCTAGGGGTGCAACTAGTTGGACTGAATTGACTGACCTATTCTGTAAAAATAATTTTGTGATTTCTTTCTCATGTACAAGCAAAACAAATTGAGCTTCATTTTCAGCTGGTAAGTCATAAGCCACCTTCACACATAAGTGAAACTCATGTGTGTTAAATAAAGGTGTAAGTGACAAATTGTAAAACTGAACAGTACTTCCACATTTTCTCACATCTTGTTACATGTGCACTGAGAGTTTTGCAAGATAATAAGATAATATTGATGTACTATGGCCATTTGAATGAAGCTTAAGGGTTTTTTTGTGGTGGTTTTTTTTTTTTTTTTTTTTTTTTTTTTTTTGGAGGACCACCCATTAGCCCTGTATGCCCACTGCCATGCTCAAAAGTTAAATCTTGTTCTTGTGGAGTCTTGCCAGTGCATTCCTGGAAGTAAGAAGCTTTTTGTTTTTAATAGCGCAAAGGCTGCATTCATTCTTCTTAACATCAATAGAATACAAAAAAGGGGTTGCATGTGATTAAAAGAAGAAATGGGATTATAGAAAACATACTGTGCCACAAGCTTGAAGGCTTCTGAACAAGAATGTTGGGAAGGAGCAGTAGTTGCATACAAATTTAGGTTTGAGATGCAATATATTTAGTTAATAATTTGTTTTAAGATTAGTTGGAGCACAAACACAGTATCCTCAGGCCTTTTAACATATTTGAGAAATCAAATATATGGAAACTGAATCTGTAAATTAAAAAAGTAATCACAGCTTTTCTAACCGTCGCCATTGGGATGTGTATTAAAGGTCAAGTTTGCTAGCTTGTGTTGATAATGTAGAATACATGAGATGCTTCGTGCATGCTACCACTTATGAATACTCTCTGAAATATCAGTTTGGAAAAATTATTCAAACTCTCACATTAGTTTACCTTGCCTGTGACTGATTTATTGTTGCCCTGTTTACCATGTGTATCTCTTAACTCCTTTATGTGATTTCTTCTCCCACTAATCTTCAAATTAACTACTTTATATACCAAAGCCAGTCAACTTTTCTTTAACCAACTGCATTTTTATATTTTTGTAAACTTGGTTTTCTGCAGTATTGTCTCCACAACTTCCATGTGTACTTGGTATATACTGAGATAAACTGCATGGTACTGTGTAAAATTTAAGAACCACACATGGGTGCTCTGAAATGCGGAGCTGGACTTTAAGCATAGCTTCATGACATACTTTCATGAAGATCATGACAGTGTGGAGGAAAGAAGTGAAGGAACCAGACAGAGGAAAAACAAATCTGCTGCAGACGTTAATTTCTATAAATTTGACAGAAGTTGCAGAATAATGATGAAGAATAGAACTCTTGTCTGAGTTAGCCTTTATAGATCTCTCTAGCAAATAACTGAAATAAATTATTTAGTCAGTAAATTCTCTGGTGTTCATCTATTGTGGATGGTTTAGATTCCTAGAAAAGTAAGAGTTTGTATGGAGCTACTTTCTCTGTGTATTACAGTGCTATAACAATACTAATGAGATGTGAGGTCACTAAGAAATATTTGGTGGAAAATTTGGTGATAAACTTTGCTTGAGTACAGTTATGTTTAAGTAAGCTAGAGTCATCCTTGCAACTGCAGTATTATCAAAAACCAAGATGTGATGGAATTAGACAAGACTTGATCACCGAAAATAAGAAATAATTTCTTCCTTATAGAATTGGTTGTGAAGCACTGTGTATGTGACTAAAAATCCCCCTTTTTCTCCTTAGACCTTAATGTCCTAGTGCAATGTTTTGTGGAGAGTAATCTAATAATAGTGGATCCTGTGACTAAACGCTGGGATTTGAGAGGAATGAATTCTAATTTCTAACGTTGTGATATATTATAATATCTATTTGGAATTCCAAACCTTTCATCTTCTCCTCCTACAGTTTTGATTCCTTTTTTTCTTTATAGCTTTCTTTGCAGTTCCCCAGGGGTCTGTGCAGACGCATTGGGAGTATTCTTTCAGAGTGGAAGGTGCATCCAAATGACTCGCATTTGAATATTTTATATTGTTTCCCACTAGATTCCATTTTGTAATCTGGTTTTCCTTTTTATTGATTTGATTTTTTAAATTTTTTAAAACCCTCTATTCCTTGCTAGCTGTCTACTTGATGGTGAATTATAAGGGTTTGACCTGTCCTATTGTACATTTAAACATGCTTTGAATTCTCTAGAGTGCAGCCTTTTACATAGAAATGTTATGAGGAGCCCACTTGGATTTGCGTTTTACTTGTTTGTAAACTTTTAAAGGTAACAGCTAATTTCTGTCTAGTCATAAAGCAAAAAAGTAGGAAATGTGAAGATACCCTGTCATAGAATTTATATTTAAATTTAGTCAATAATGTACAAAAGTGGCAGAAATAATAACCTCTTAAGATCTCCTTATAACCTATTTTGGCTCTGTATACTGTGACGTAATACTGGGGAATGGATGCAGGCATATGTGTGTTTTTATACATGTATATACATAGGGAACAGGCTTTGTATGTCTGCGTAGGTTGTAAGGCCAGCTTAGTCACTCAGTCTTTCCGATAGAAACTTCCTACTGGGATAGTATTCCTACAATCCGAGAAGTGACTTCAAAGTTTCAAAGGAAAAAAATGTTTCCAAATTAACGTGATTGTTTTAGACATCATTTTGTGGGGAAGATTCTCAGTCTGGACTTCACATAACAATGTGAAGAAGTTTGTCTTCAAACAAAACATTTGATTATGTATACAGATTTATTTCCTGACTCATATTTCATGTTAGCTTTCTGTCTGTGTGCTAGTTCTAAGTGGGTATTCTATGGAGAAAGAAGTGTGGAACATTGCAGATGCATTGTGTTACTATTTTTCATTCTTAGTTTTCTTTTGTTTTCTTTTTTGTAAATGTAACTTTATTGGCCTCCGATTTGAAAGAGCTGAATTTTCCTTGTGTTTGTTTGTGCTAGCTTCAAAGACCTTGTCCTAGGTCTTCTAGGCAGTCTTAGTGTTTTATTTGCATCTTTTTCACTTTAAAAGTGGCAATTAATAGCACTTTATAAATTTTAATAAATAAATTTATAAAATTTCCTGAAGAAATTCTCTGGAGACTTACAAAGAAAGAAGATATTTGTGCTTTTGCTACAACTTCTTTTAAGATAGAAAAACTGATAGAACTGTGAAAAAATGGAAAAACTTATGTTGAAAAAAATAGTCAAAACAATTAGCCAAAAGTCGTTGGTGTGTTTTTGGCTGAGTGATCCATCTTGAAAGTGTTAAATATGGTCAAAATAAATGATTTAATCTTTCTTTTTCTTGGAGTGGCAAACCACTTTGGTGTCTTATTTGTTATTTCTCTGAAATAGAAGTTTAAAAAAAAACAAAACAAAAAACAGAAAACACCCAGGAAAAAGTTTTTACTAGTCCGAGTGGTTATTAGGGACAAAAATCACAAATAAAATTTTAGGAGTTAGCCTTTTGCTAGATTGTCAGAGAAACACACTTGTTTGTGTCTTGTGCAAGTGTTGCCTACTCTTTCTCTATCTAGTGCTCCATTTGAGCATCTGACTGTACACAAAACAGAGAGCATCTGTGTCATTTCAAATGATTGATTTTGAGTTCATGGATTTATGACTGACTTCTACAACACACAAGCTATTATGACTTTTACTCCCAAACTTTAATTAGTTTTATGGAAAACTCCCAGCGAATGTGTTTTAAAAGAATGACAAGATGTGTTCGTTTTGAAATCTTAACTGTGGCATATGAAAGGAATGATATAAGAGAGGAGATTGATCTCTGTTTGAGGCACTGGTCCCATAGAAGCAGACAGCTTTTTTTCCTCCTCTTTTTTCTCACTGGGTCAATCCACCAAGCAATAATATCAGACATATCTGATGTTCCTAAATATTGTGATAATTACAGTATTGTCACTGAAAATTATGTGAGTTGTGAAGAAACCAGTAGTTACAGATGAAAGATATATCACTTTAAAAAGAACAGTGGATGTCAATGTGCTTGCACTATATAGTATTCTCAGAGACAACTTCATCAGCTGCTTTTGATTTAACAGTTATTTTGCTTCCTTAAAGGTTGCATGTGAAGGGTGGGATTGTTTTGATGTTATATATATATAAACAAACAAAAAAAGCTGTAGGGAAAGGGAAGAACTCTGGTGAAAGACTCTTTCTGTTTGCATGTTTGAAATTTGTACAGCAGATGCATAAAATTTGCAGGTTTTTGCAAGGAATTGCATCTTGTACATACATACCTGGTGCATTGATAGAACTGCTTTTGCAAATGTGGCATGCAGTGCCCTGAGTTCACATAGAGACAGCCCTAATGCAACTAACAACAAGGAATTTTGTCTGGTTTTAGTTCTGAAAGAAAAAACTTTATGAGATTCTATGAATGAATGATGTGTCACTAAAGCATCTTTTCTAATAGCTGTTGTTCAGCTGATGCTATTTTGACCTTTTTTTCTACATCTCAGGCTGCTTGTAAAAGAAAGAACTGGAATAACAGGGGTGATAATTCTGTAAATATTATTAAAAAATAAACAAAACACTGATAAGAAATTCTAGGAGAGAAGACTTAAAGGACATTTTAGTCCTTTTGAATGTGAGCATATTTGAAAATGAAATTAATATAGCTGTTTGCCTAGTCCCGGAGATTATTATACTGTCTTAATGGAGTGTGACATCTGTTTCATCCTGTCCTTCATTTGTAGAACTTCACTGACAAAACACATTCGACCCCTTCCAATAACTTAAAAAGCGCAAGCCGTTCCCCACTTATTTGCCTTCTCTGATGTGTGCCTTGCAAGCTTATTCTTTACTGTGATGTTTATAGATCCTTCACGTTTGGTGCTACACTGCGATGTATATCAGCAGTAACAGTTGCTTCTCGATGTGAATAATACAGGGTGAAAACTAGCAGCTCAAGAGCCTAAGGAAGCCTCTTGGTCATAATTTGAGTTTCTGGATAACACTTTAATGTGGCTCTTGAAGCCACACACACACACACACGCACGCAACTCTTTCACAAGTCCTGGAAAAAAATGTTTCACAGGAGAAGAAAGAGTGTTAAGTCTGAAAAGACTGACAAAGACTGTAATTTTTCTCCTGTGAGATAATGATTTGAAGCCAGCAGCAGATAAAAGATTGCTGTAAGAATGGCTTAATTCCCCATCTTGTAAAAGGATTAGATAATTCAGTCTCTTTATGGATTCCTTACTCTGGGAAATATATTTCCACTTTCAGTTCTCAGAAATATCTGCAGGTTGTACTTATTTAAATGCACAAAGACCTGCATTCAGGAATCGTGAAAAGGCAAACAGCACACAGAAAAGATTATTTTGCAGGCTCTGTCAATGTGTAAATTTGCTCAGCAAGAGAATATTCTAGTTTTACCAGCTGAAAGCATTATGGCTGTGAATTATGCATTGGTGATATGGCAACTTTCCACAAAAATCTTTGAAAAGTAGCTGGAAAATGGGTGTTTTTAATTTGCACAGAGGGAATGGAATCTGTTTGTTGTTTTTCTTTTTCTTTTTTTTTTAACTCTGGCTTCTATGAATTTGCAAATCATTTGCTGTTTCAGTCTGCAACCACTAAGAAATAATGTCCCTGTGTGCAAAATTAAGGTGGTGATGCCACTACTGTCAATGAAAATGGAATAATTTATGCTGGACTGTACCTTAGATCAGGGTGTAACTCAAAGAATCTGAATGCTGTATATCTCACATAAGTAGAGCCAGCGTTAGTAACAGCAGTCTGTGAGCTTTGCACCACTGGTTTAAACTGCATTTATAAGAATTACAAATTTCAATCAGAACATGCATAATGTGTTGCTGCTTTTAATTTCTTACATGTCTTTTGTTATACAGTAAATATCTGTATTTATTCATGTATTCTTAGAGCTTAACTTTGGAAATGTCTGCCTGTACAATGTACTGCTCAATAATCCAATAGTCCTCATGCTTCATTTCTCTTCAATGCAGATGCCTCCTGTATTTTGGTCTATGGAGAAAACAGAAGCTATGACACTGTTTTTTTTTAATACAACAAGGTGCCATGTTGCAGAGCTTTCCCATTGTTACTTAAAGCTTGGGAAATGCCAGCCATTCATTACTCGCTGAGTACACAATCCTCTGTTGCTTGCCTCCATAGATCTAAGACATTTTTCTTCTGCAGTTAAACTGAAATTTGTACTAACTTATTTTAAAACCTAATCTTCATTAGGAAGCGAGAGTATGTAGCTAAAGCAGATGGAGAGTTTCGCTGACAGAGGAGTACTTTGCCTGTATATGTATATATACAGGCAAATATATATATATATTTAATTTTATCAAATTTATTAAAATATTATTTAATATATTTTCTCCATTGCATTAATGATGTAGTCTATAATAATGGAGATCTCTTTTTTTTTTTTTTCCATCTGTACCTGTGCATACACTAAGAATTTTGCTGGCACAGTTAATATTTTTATTTTTGTAAAAGACATTAGTAGAGCAAATGGAATAGGTCAGAAATTCCTGGCATCATATTTAGGTGCTGGAGAAGCGCTGGATTTTACACCAGTAACCAAGCATGGATCTGGTGGAGACAGTAAGTCAAGGTACATGAGATCAGAATTTGGATTGGTATGTTTGGGAAGACAGAATGGAATAAGCTCACCGTATTATAGGCAAGTCAGGACAAATGATTACAATGCTTGGAGTATTGTTACTGGTGTGGTGTTGAGGTTGCTAGGGAAAGGTGTGAGAAAACATTCAATGTAACCTAAAAGCATGTGGGGGCTTTCAAGACTTTACTTGTCTGACCATCGTTGCTATAACATCCCTCACGTTATGAATATATATTTGCTTTAGGGAAATTATAATTCACTATTACAGTGATAGCTGAGAAAGATGTCAGATGAAGATGTGGTGTTTAAAATAACAGAAAGGAAGCAGATGATTTGAAAGAAAGAAAAAAAAATTCTTATCTTGACTGAGATTTCCTTTGGTTGCCAAAGAAATGCCATCATAAGTTTCTTCTGTGAATAAGATTGTGCTATTCTTTAATCTTACAAAATGTGTATTACACTTTTTGAACCGAATTAATAAATACTTCATAAAAAAACTAAATCACTGAAGCATTAGGATTTCTCTCAAGAGCATAGTTGTTTGAAGCAATTTAATGAAAATAAGTCATTCAGCAATTCAAAATCTTTTACATTAAGATTCTAATGCAAACATGACACTACATCTGGTTTTCAGAGCTGAAAGCTATTTTTTGTGATTCTAGCTTTAAAATGTGCACTGATCTTGAGTGAATGTGAAAATAGCTTTGTTATTCTTTTTGCTGAAATACTTAGGGTTGTTGTTTTTTCTGAACTTTCATCTACTTTCCACTATGTTTATCTAAAAGAAGTCAGCTGAGTCTTTAGCAAAGCATACCAGGAATTTTCCAATGAAATGTATGTTCTTTAGGAAATAATGATTCATAGAAACTGAAATATTTTTACAGAAATTATCCAGGTTCAACAAAATTTAGCTAGCAGAGAGAATGGCTGGAGCTGCAACCCCCAGGCAGGTTATTTCTCACTCCCTCTGCAGGGAGTGCCCCTTATTGTCCTGAAGCCCCTCAGGGAATATTTCTTTATTACTGAAAAAGATGGCAGAAACATTTGTATTGCCTGGAATTAACAGGATTTTGGGGTTTCTTCTCAAGTTGAACTTCAAAATTATTGTTCTCTTCTAGGGAACATCAGAATTTGGGCAGATTAGTTTAATAAAAAGAAGTTCCATGATCCCTTACCAGAATCTGAAGGCCAGCACGTGCAGAATGATTTAGAACTCCTGCCTGTATTAGTGTTTGTGTGGTGGTTAAAGGGAGAGCTTGTCCAAAAGAAGGAAAACCTGCTTGTGTTCTGTTTTTTTTCTACCTTTTTTTTTTTTGCTGGGAAGGAATAGGATCAGAATTGGATGGTTGAAGTTTTAACCGACATGATTGTGGAATATGGGCACATCAGTTTGTCAGAATAGTATTAATAGAATCCCAATCCTTCTGTCTTGCGAGCCACCACACTCCTTTGAGGATGAGTTTCCTCTCCTCAGTATTCTATTTGACACAAAAAAATTACCCGAGGACAATCTCTACTATACCACAGTCTAACACAAGGCAATTTATAATGCATATACTTTTAATTAGCAGTTAATAGTTAACAGAAACATTTCCATTTCTTTGTATTCAGGATACTTGATTCCTTTTCACTAGATTCTGATGTCAAAAAGTACCTATTCTTAAGAGTGTTTTTAAGTTTCTGTGAATTTATCTGATGTGGGCTGTGGCAGTAATTTTTCTTCCCCAAATTCATTAATATTGCATGAATGTTGTTCAAATATGAGCATCTTTATGTTGTATTATCCTGCCATAACAAGGAGTATAATTTCATTTACTGCTAATTTTGAGACTATCACAGGGTAACAGTGCTGATACAGATAGTGATAGTGTATAAAGATATTAGCAATTTAGTGCAATAGAGGAATTCATAGAAAGGAATTCATCATAATCTATATGTGCAGTCAAATATGCACAGTCAAACATATACATAGCCATTGCTGCTCTTAAAGCAACTCTTTTACCTCTAAAAAATCAGTTTTACTCAAGCAAAAATATTTTCACAAATTTCAGACTTGAAACTGCATACCGTATTTAAGTAATAGAGGAAAAAAAATCAACTTTCTCAAATGTTTTCTGTTACTTTTATCTGCAAGTTGTAGTTTGATTGTGATTGTGGAGCTGTATGAGATCCTAAAGCATTGCTTTAAGAGAGACACAGGTGGAGAAGTCATAGCTTCTAAAGTATTACTCTCCTTCCATTCTCAGTAATACCATTATTTATTACTTACACATTGTAATCTGTCATTCTGGAATGCTATTAAATTTTGCGATTCAGTGATTTTTAGATGTAAATAATGAATTGTTTATAGTGTTGTCTTGCTTTTCAACTTCTAAGTGAGGTCATCAATCTAAGTAATCATCTAGCATCTTTCTAAAGTAGCAATTATTGTTAATGTCAAGAAGCTGTCCTGTATGTTGGACATTGATGGGTATCAGAGAGGTTTGAAAGCAAGACCCCTAATTCTGTAAGTAAATAAAAGAACTGGGGAATTGAAATGACATGCCACACAGCTAATTACAGTATGGAAGAGCAATAAGTTCATCCGGACTTTGGATTCTGTTGATGTTTATTTTCTTGACAAATATGGCAAGTTCTTGGAAGGACTACCTCTGAGATAGTAGTGACAAGTTTCATTGCACATTCTGCTTAACTAATATCAGTTTGAATACATTATCACTAAGAAGGATGTCCCAGTGAGCTGTGTTAGAAAAAGTAGGTATCATTTCAAAAGATTTACCTATCACAGAGATCACACCTTCCTCATACAGGGATTCTTTCCCGTGTCTACTTCTTTATTGCTATAAATCAAATTATATAGATAGCTCCAAATGTAATTTTTTTTGGCAAAGCTAAAAGCTACTTTATCAAAAAAACTTAATGGTAAGTTAATGGAGTTATCTGAGTTTTTCAAAGTTGTCTAATGGGGAATATAGTGCTGCTGTGAAAATTTTATTGTTGACTTAAAAATACTGTACAATGTGTATTCATTTGCAATACTTAATCATTCGTTCTTTAGTATAGACACATGCTTCATATTTAATACCTGTATAATTCCCTAGGAACATTCTGTCCTCTTGGAATTATAGAATCTTAGAATCACCAAGGTTGGAAAAGACCTCCAAGATCATCTAATCCAAACATCCACCTACCACCAATATTTCTCCACTAAACCATAGCCCTGAGTGCAGCATATAAATGTTTCTTGAACGCCTCCAAGGTTGGTGACTCAACCACTTCCCTGGGCAAACTCTACCTGCACCTGACCACTCTTCTGGAGAAGTAATATTTTCCTAGCATCTAACCTGAACCTCCCCTGGCATGACTTGAAGATTGTCATCCTATTGCTGGTTACAAGGGAGAAGAGGCTGACCCCCACCTCACCACACTCTCCTTTCAGGTAGTTGTAGAGAGTGACAGGGTCTCCCCTGAGCCTCCTCTTCTCCAGACTAAACAATTGCAGTTCCCTTAGCCACTCCTCATAAGACTTGTGCTCCAGACCAGACTGCTCATCAGTTTCATTGCCCTTTTCTGGACATGCTCCAGGGCCTTGATGTCTGTATTGTAGTGAGGGGCCCAAAAGTACTCGAAGTGTATCCTCACCAGTGCTGAGTACAGTGGGATGATCAATTCCCTGCTCCTGCTGGCAACACTATTTCATATACAACCCAGGATGCCATTGGCCTTCTTGGCCACCTCGGTGCATTGCTGGCTCATGTTCAGACAAGCATTGACTAACGCTCCCAGGTCCATTTCTTCCACAGTCTTCCAGCCACTCTGCCCCAACCCCTTAGCATTCCCTGGGGTTGTGGTGAAAGTGCAGAACCTGGCACTTGGTCTTGTTGAACTTCATCCCATTGGCTTCAGCTCAGTAATCCAGCCTGTCCAGATCCCTCTGTAAAGCCATCCTACCCCCAAGGCAGGTTGACACTTCCTGCCAATTTGGTGTCATCTGCAAGCTTGCTGAGGGTGCACTCAATCCCTTGAAATCTCTTGAAAAAAAATCCCAGTAGAAGCATTTGTGGACATTTATCTACCTTATTTCAATTTTCACTTGTTTTTCAACAAATGCAGCCAGAGTAGGAACTAGTATCTGGAGTTCTCTAGGGTGGTTCTGCTTGTACTGGGAGCAGGATGGGATCTGAGTCAGTTCTTTTCTACCTTTGTAATCATAGAGATTTACAGAATAATGTGTTCTGAGGTGTTATCAGGTAGGCAGAATTGTCAGGGAAGTCCTGATGACGCTAAAAAAAAAAGAAAAAATCCAGGATCTTTTAGTCAATTAGTCAAATTAGTCAAAACTGAGTTTTGTGCAGGTTGTTTCGCAAAGTCATTGCAAAGCAATGCATTAAGCTGAGATTCCCATTAAATAAGACATAAGTGCATAAAGTATTAATAAATTGGTAATCTTTAGGTAACTGCTTTTGCTCTTGTTGTTGTTGTTGGTTTTAAAGAGTACATATTGAAAATAACAAGCAAGAATTTCAAAGCTACTTTGGAAAAGTTTGACTCCTTCTAATGCTTGAGTAATGTGAGGGTTTATTTAATATGAATCTCCATGTAAGAATGTAAGAAACATATTAATAAGTTGAAAATTTTCTGGGAAACTGAGGCCTCGATATGTGAAACAATTCATCCACTCACCCACCCCACAGAGTCAATCTTTCTAGTTCACCCAGCTGTTTCCTTCTACAAAGGCAAATAATGAAATAGCTTTTTTTACTAGATCCATTTAAAAGATTTTTTTTTTCTGTGAGGCATAGTGTTTACTTAAATATTTAACACGCTTTCATGAATAAAATGAGAATCATGTAGATCGTTTATGTCTAATTTCACTGGGTTTGGATTTATGAAATCACATGATGGAAATGGGTTACAAAATCTGGAAAATTCTGATTCCTACCTACTATTAGAGGTATTTTTGCCTGAGTGCAATATAAACAGGGAAGGCTGGAGTAATTTTTCTTTTAATCATGCACAGCATGGCTGCAGAGGAGAATGCCTCATCACTTCTGGTTCCGTGATTTCATGTACATGTTTATAAGCTTGAATACATGCTTGCAGTATGCATGTGTACATATGTAATACAGGTGGACAGGGCAAATTTAAAGCAAATGAAAATTATGTGGTTTGGAGATTTTCTTCCGTTACCTTTGAAGTTTGTTTTCTCCTTGTTTGAATGTCTTTATGATAGTAGCATGAACATGAGCATGAGAGCAGCATGAACAAAAGTTTGCTTCTGTTTTACTGTTGTCTTTTGAAAAGCTAGTGTTGCAAGCTAAATTTTCAAGGGATTTGTAACTAGAGCATACAAACTGGCTATAGAGCTATAAAGGATTCATAGAAGTCATTTTCAAAATTAGGTATCTTCTAAGTTTTACTCTTTTGTTGCCCTAAGGAGTTTTGAGTTCTATGGAACTCCTCAGGTCAGGGCTGTTATGAAATTATATTAAGCTTTCTGTCATAAAAGGAAATAAAAGTAATTATTGGAGAAAAATAATTTTTTAGAAGATGGATTAAATAGGTGGGAAACTCATAAAATGTGAAAATTGGATAGGGCTAATATGGAGGTTCTGCTTGGTTTCAAAGGTTAATTGAAAGATTCATGTAAAGCTGCTGCAGAGTGAGTATACAGAGTAAAAGAGACTTCTTGCAGGATATATTTATTTTCCTTAAGGTCTTATTTCAGTGCATTCTTAGAATTCCTGGGCTCTGCAAAATTGTGTTTTCTTATTCTTTTCATGTCTGAATAAATTCAAGTTAAAATAACCTTTATGCAAACAACAACTGTATTGCTACAAACCATCTCTTCAGAGCAAAATCTGTGCTCAAGATCCATAGGAGCCTGAAGAAGGATAGTGGATCTCTTGGGATACTCATTAAAAAACCAGCAGTTATAAGGCCTATTTTTGTAAGTTACTATTAAGCCACTGCAGTCAGCTGATGCAGGAGGAAAGCCTGAAGATAATACTTGTCTTAAATACTGGATATTTCCTTTAAAAAGTAACAAAGAAGGAGGAAATATTCATGTGTGTATTTCTTCTGGTGGGTTGCCTTTGGCTAAGGGCCAAACTCCTACTCAGTTGCTTGTTCATTCACTGCCCTCAGCATGACAGAGGGAGAAATTATGATGAAAAAGCTTGTGGGTCAAGGTGAAGGCAGGGAGATTGCTTGCCAGTTACTGCCACATGCAAAACTGACTTACTTATGGAAAATTAATTTGATTTATTGCCAATTAAAATAGATTTGGCTTATGAGAAACAAGAAGATGCATTTAGATCACACTTTTCCTCCCCTTTTCCCTGGTTCAACTTCACTTCTTCATTCCAGATTTCTCTACCCATGCCCTCCAGCAGTCAGTCCGTAACAGTTCCTCTGGGCTGATCCATCGTTGTTCTCCATTGGCTTTGTTTCTTTCAGGAAATACTCACCTGCTCCATTGTACTCACATGGTCTTCATGGTTTTCAGTGGATGCTGTAGTTCTCTCCCCTTGCTGTGGCACAATATCTGCTCCATTGCCTGATTCACGTCCGTCTCTAACTATGGTTTCCCATCTGCTATTTCCACTCTTTTCCCCACCTGCCTTACATCTCTTTCTTAAGTGAATTTTTCCAGAAGTGCTGCCATGTTGGCTTTTGAGCATAGCTTTGTGCACTGGAGCCAGATAGAAATGCCTGTGTCCAGTATGGGGCAGCCCGTGTCCTCTTCTTACTAAGGCCAAATCCTGGCAGCCACCCTGCCACCAACACCTTGACTCAGTACAATCCTATTTGTTTATTTAAACCATGTCAAATTCATTTGACTGTTTTCCAAAGGCTAGTTCTGGTTATTATATGCTCTGGAATGGTATGGCTGGACCATGGATGCTGACTTTTCAGCAGAGCTACTCTTTTAGTTAGGACAGTGTTCTTTATAGAGTATGTAATCAGAATTAATATTTTTATGTATCTTATCTGTGGAGTTTGCCTATGTTTTTGTTCTGTTTTTCCACAATTTAGGTTGCAAGGAGATAATATGGCAGAAAGGCCAGAGGATGTCTCCATGGTATCTCAAACTTCAGAGCCAGCTATGTCAGACTCTGATGGTAAGTTAGATATTTGCTGCACATCAAAAACAAACAAACAAACAACAACATTTTATATGTAAGAGTTAATTTTATGTCTATAAGAGAAGATTAAATGTTTCCCAAGGATATTACTGGGCACATGAAATCAGTCATGTACACTTAAATCTATTAGAAACTTAGTCTACAGCCCATAATAATAATATAGTCTATTAGTCCATAATGTACTTTTGGCTGTAGCCCATTAGCACTCCAAAATAATTCTTTGCTGTATTTTGGAAATGTCTCAGGTCAGTACTTTTGGGTCAGTATCTTAGTAGACAGTTTTTATGTTAGCACAGAATTTTGGATGTAACATAGCTTGGTCGTATAGACATTTCCTGTCCATTGGCAATTGGTCTGTATGCTGAATAACTGTCTTTGGAATATTTAATTTAGTAATACAAATTCTTTCACAGAATTGAAATAATATATGGGAAAATAAAAATTTAAAGAACTTCTCTGCTTTTAAACTCAGTATCAAAAGTGCTTCCATGGTCTCTCTTAGCACTGCTGGCAAAATTAAAAACACGATTCAAAGAAGTTTTTACAAAAACTCAGAACAATTTATTTTCCTTGTGTGCACATAACTACATGTTGTGCTAATTTAGTCAAGACAGAGCCCAATTTCAGCTTCTGCTCTGGTTTTTAACAAAACACGTGAAATCTAATGGAAAAAGCACTTCCTAGGGGATATCTTGCCAGAGAATGCCCTGCTTTCTTATGAAAGATCATCTTAATGAAGATTATCTTAGCTGTCACTAAAATGGAGATAGGAAAGAATAGAAGTTTGGACAGAGATTCTGCAAAAGACAAATCATTTCATCTCTTCTACTTCAGGGCAGAACCAGAGGAGTCTATTAACTGGAAAATTTGATTTGCAGTTTAATCTTCATTAGCTATAGATAAGTTAGTCATGTTGATTAATTAATGTAAAAGAAATTGTAACTGAGAAAGTTTTGTTATTTTGAATTGTTCTGCTAAATGTGTGACATCAACCTGAGCTTTTATACATTTTCACATTTGTAAAGCAACACATCAATATTAGTAATTTGTCTTCATATATACTGATTTTGTGAACATACATGGTTTAATGCAGTTATACAATTCATTTTTCCTTTCTTTTGTCATTAATTGCTTCATTAAAAAAATTGTTAGTGCACTAAAAATCTCAGAATATTTTACAAGTTTGATGAAGTTCATCAGTGAGAGAGACCCAGATTGCTAATGTAACTGGAGTCCTTTCAAAGGAAGGCAAAATTCTTATGCCATGAAAGCAATCCCAAAGCGAGGAGATCATGGTGGCTTGTTTGGGATTGATTATGGAATATGTACAATTGAATATCAAACAATTAGTTTTGAACAGGCAGATAGATCTCTGCCTTCCTTTTCCTTTTCTTGTACCTCTGTTACTGTAGTGGAAATATACTGCTATGCCATCCCCTGAAACTGGAGGCATATTTTTTGCTTACTGGGAGCAGAAGGTCAGTAAAATGGTAGCTTGATGCATAGTGACAAAGGCACTAGGACTGAAGAAGATGAAACTGTCAGAAGATCCTGGATGCTGACTCACAATGAAGCTGTGTTTTTCACGGTCAGAGTATGGACCACAAGAGTACCATAGCCACTTTAACTTGGACCACTTTACATGCTTCTGGATATTCTAAGTATGATTAAAAGGGAGAGGAATAACCCTTTCCCTAAAGACAGGGAAGAAAACTTAGGTAGGTGGCAACAAGATTCATGTTGCTATTTCTCGTCTATCTCATGCCTGTAAATGCACATGAACCTGTTAGCTGTATAGCTAGTAAACAGCATTACCTCTAGGGCAAATGCTGAGGTCAACAGTAAGGTACTGCCAAATTTCTGACAAGAGGCTTTCTCAGAAATGTTCAGCCTTTCAAACTTGTTCTGTTCTGTTGTTTGTTTTTTTTTTCCTAAAATGTTGGCTAGTAATATATTTTGATTAAAAAAAAAAAAAAGAAAGAAAAGAAAAAAGAAAGGAAGGAAAAAAAAAAACCCCACATCTGGATTTTTACAAGAAGGCACAGACTAAAAACAGATGTAGAACCCAGGCAGCTGCCTATTCTATCTTTCCTATAAATGCAGCACAGTTCTTGTTTTCTGTATATCTAAAACTGAATATGTGAAGAAGATGATCAAATATATTGTTAGAAAACTCTAAATAGCCAAAGCATTGTGTTGGACTTCAAATTCTAGTTATGTCCTAAATGTATGTATTATATCATAAAAAAGACTAGCAGGTTTCAATTACCAGGTTTATTTGAATTTATTTTCTGCTCTTACTTGTTGATACCAATGACCTAACTGAGAAAACTATGAGTTGCTAAGTGCTGATGTAAACCATTCCTTCAGGAGTGTGCAAGCAAGGTGCTAATGTACAGCAAAGTTGAGACAGCTTTCCTTAATGATTTCTTTCTGGGTTAGTGAGAAATTGTTAAGTTGTTCGATCTGGAGCATCTCTCTTGGGGATTTCAGATGAACCAGGTTCAGAAGTAATTGGCTGCACATCTGATCTAACAGCCCTTTATAAATAAGCTTACTAAAGCAATTCCATCTCATAAAGTCAATGGAATACCTATGTAAAAAGATCATCTGCAGCATCGGGCACAATACTGACTCCACCGACAATCTCTATCTGGCTCTAATTAACCACTGCACTGATTTCCCTCTGGTGCAATCCTACTGAATTGAGCAGTGTTATCTTTGATCTAAGCAGTAAAAATGAGAGGGGAATCAGGTCTTGAGATCAGACGGCAGAAGATGCTCTAACACTGCTGTTTCACTGTTCCAAGTGATACCCATCAAAACTGTTTCTCTTTCCCATTGGACCATCTCACAGGAAATAACTCAGAGAAGAATTTAATACTTATGTTCCTGATTTTGATTAGTGCACTGCAAACTTCCCCTGTAGATGCCAAGCCTCCTGGCTTCAGTCTTGCTATAAATCTTCCTCTTGTTCTGTACAGAAAGATACTACAATTGGATGGATCCAGCACAAATCTGTGCCTGACAGTCTCCATGCTGCTTTCATGGTGGGGGAAATGTACAGGTCATATACTAATGTGTGGTTTTTTGAACTTGGATATGAAGAAATGGTATCACTAAAAGCATGTGTTCATTTAATCCTGGGTACCTCCAAGTACAGTAGGATCTTGTTTCGCTGGTTTCGGCCTCTTTTGCTGACGAGTGCTGTATACACTTTGTGTAAGAGCCACTGTACCAGGCAGGAAAAAATGAAATTATTGCAAAGATCTTTGCAGTGAGTGCATTCTTGTAGAATTTCTTGTAGGCTTAAAATACCTAATGAGGGAGTGAGCTCTGAATGTTAGGTGAATGAAAGGCATTGATCTTTAAACTTTTTAAACTGCCCAATTAATCTGAAAAAGAGAAAGCTGTTTGTGGCGTGAGCAGTATGCAATACCACATATTTCTGAGGTGTGAGCAAAGACTTGGCTTTTTTTTGTGGCTTTTCCTGGAACAACATATTAGGACTGATAATGATGGTTTATGCAGTGCTGTGCCACAGTATGCATGTGGTATTTCTTATTACATTAGATCTACAGATTATGCTATGATACGTAATAATTAGTTTGATAAATAAATTTTGTTAAGTAATTTTCACATCAGTGCTTAATTCCCTGTCAAACAGGAGACGTGAGTTTCCATTATTTATAGTAAGCCAGCTCCAGTTTCAACCTGATATGTTTGAAAATAGTAGGATATGTAGCTTCCAGAGTTTGCTTTGCATTAAAGTGCCAGTAAAGTAGAAAGTTGAAAACAGGCATTTGGATGGAAAGTTTGAAATTTGAGAAGTTCAACAGAAATAGGGCTCTATCAAACATATATAGTGCTATTCCAGTTGGAACTGCATGACTAGGATAAAAAATTAATAAGGATAAAAGTATGGGGGATGTGAACCAGGCATAGCAATAGCAAAAATGTGGCATCATCTCCCAGTTCTTGATCAGTTCTCTGAACACTTCTCCACACTGCATCATCATTTCTTTTTCCCCCGCTTTCCCCACTTTCATTCATTTGCAGTGAATGTGGTAACTGTGGTTGCTGTGCTTCAGTGCAGTTGTTTTTATAGGAAGTATAGTCTAAGATGTTTCACACATCCGGGCACTCTGGAAACATGAGGATCTCCCTGCTAAGTGTCTGAATAACAGCAGAACACAGGGAAGATCAGGGCATCTTGTTTTTTACATAGCTTACAAACAGCATCTAAGTGCCTATAAGGCTAGGAGGCAGTGAAACTGCACAGCATGTCAATTAGAAATTGCTTTCTCTAGCCTATGTACATAAATTGTCTTTTAAGACATTAAATGTGTGTCAGAGGCCTTCTGAATTTCTCACCAAATCTTGTTGTTTAACAAATGTGACAGTATGGGCAAAAATTATTGCCTGCATGGCCTTTAAACATCGCCTAAAGCGATTGGAACCTGAAAATCTAATACTGCATTGTGCAGACAAATAATATTTCGTTTTAGCAGTAAAAATAACAGAGAACCTCTAAAACTGCTAGCAGATAAATGAGGCTTGCTTGTCACTCTATTCATGTTAGAGACACTGTTCCTCATTGTATTAAGCTTATAACTTAAAATTAGTCATAAATTAATATCCAGTCAAGTGTAACTAGAAAGCATTGGCTTTATGGTAGCTGCACTTACCTTCTCAGCAGTTAATTTATAAGTATTCTATTTTCAATTTGAGTAATGGTTATTTAATGCAATTTATTTCTTTCCTGCCTTGTTGCAACAGCTCAGGTACCTGGGGTTGAAACACTTATGGAAGATATTGATGAATTTGAGAGTGCCTCTCAAGTGACAGCATCTGTAAGTAGATTCCCTTATGAATAATCCTGTAATTTTTTTATAAATAGCTTGAGAAAAATGAGATTTTGTATAAAGATGAAAGTGCTTGTCTGCACTCTCATCTTAAGCATGGAAAGCATAATTTGCCTGTTTTGCCTATCTCTTTAGCATATTCAATTCTATGGCAGTTCTAATTGTTTTTAATCTAGAAAGTGTGATATTTTGAAATCTGTTATTACCATCTCATATGAAATCATAACTTCTTGGATTAACATGTATGGTTCCTATTGAAATTTCAGTCATTTTAGACTATGTCAGTATGGTCTTGAATGTATTTCAGTAGTTAAATATCAATGTACCAGTTTGATTTTACAGAGTGTATTTTACAAATTCAGCAGAACAAAAATAATTTAAATTTTAGATTATATTATGAAATTTCTCATTTTAGCACCTCAGTCACTTAGATTTTTGGTCAAGTTTGCTTGGAACCTAGTAAATCAGATTTGTCTTTTAAAACTGTGTGGTTTTGTTTAAATAGTGCAATAGTATGTTTGTAATATTTCCCTCAGTTTTCTTTTAGAAATTTGAAACATAAGGAAAACTTTGCAGATTTTCAGAAAATATAGTTGTCAATAAAATAATTTTTTGAAAAATGACACAGAACTTTGGAGTTTGTTATATTGCTTCAGAAATTTTAATACAATTTAAACAAGTGGTTGTTTCTTTTGAAAATACAGTGTTTTTTTAACATACTTTTATGCAACTGTAAGTGGAAGCATTAATTCTACTTCACCCATAGCGATTGTGTTTTTAGCACACTTCAATATGTTGACAAGGTAAGTGAAAAGAAAGGCTCGGTATCTGTTAGCTATGGAGAAAGGCAGTAATGAAGAAAAAGAGAAAACAGTGACCATGCGGATGGATGTTGCAGACTTTCAGGCCGCTAGCTACTTGTAAAGCTTAAAAAATTAAAAAGTTGTAAAGTACTTAACCTATTTCCAATCTGAGGTATCAAAGCCACTGACAAATACGGAATTCGAGATCGATTTCTAAAGGTCTTTGAGAAGTTGGACTGCAAGAAGCTTACAAAGCATTTGTGGATATTGGACAAAAAGAATGAGGAGCAAATCTTCAGCAGCCATTGCTTTGAGTTTCTTGCTCAAGCCTCCTTTCTGCTTAAGAAAGAAGCAGTGAACAGAGTTATGATAAATTTTGCAGCAGTTTCTTGTGATCTTACACATGATTTTCTTACTGAATTGGACTTCCTGTTGCAGCTTCCAGCTTTGATTTCTCGGTTCCACAGACATGTAGCAGAAGCAAAGAGCAACACATAAATTGAATTGCATAGAAAAATAAAGAGGTCATTCTGTTGATCAGCAAAATCCTGCTGCAGAAGCTTTGGCTGAGTATTTTCAGATATGCATTCTGTGTTTGCAGGCTTATGAATGCACATAAAGGTATATAACTTTAATGTTCTGCTGGTTGTAATCATAGAGACGTCTTTACAGGCAGAGGTAAAGATGCCCAAAGCAGTAGAGTGCCAGAGGCAGTGAACCTGCCTGGGAAGAATCCCTGAAATCCACACTAGTTACTGCTGTTAATGCCAGGGCTGCAAAGAGAAGTCAGGACCATAGCCCTGCAATATTTGAAGCCCCTGCTTTGACTACACATCCTCTTTCCTAAGGCAAGGGCAACTAGGTTCCCTCTCCTGAGCTCTTGGAAAGTTCCTTTGTCTCAGTTACTAAGGAGCTGGAAGCCAATAACAGTTAGTTCATCTGCTTTTAGAGTTTGTGTTTTGGATCTTTAAGCTATTGTGTAAATAGTGTGATTAGCTGTTTGTGTTCTTTTCTGTCTTTGAAGTGGCTGTGACCCAAGTAACATTCAGCTATCAAGCATTATGTGTTTGCCTGTATCTCTACCTAATCAAAAAAGAATAAAATGATAAAACTTTTGTTGCATTTTAGACCTCTGAAGGAATAGAAATCTGCTCCATGGTCTCCTAATAACTTCCAGTGAGACTTACTTGGTGACAGTCTTTACATACAAAAAAACAGAGACAGAGCTAAGGTTCTCCATAGAAAAACTGGGAAGATAAATGCATTCATGCAACGAATTCCCACAAATTCTTTAAAAGATTAAGAATGATGCCTGTATAGGGACTTAAGAATTGATACTAAAATATGTTTTCATGAGTTCGCATAGTTTTCAGGTGTTATATGAGATACTATGGGAGATAGAAGGTGAGGAAGAAATATGATGAGGAAGAATAAATTTGATGTTAATCAGGCACTTATCATAAACCAGACAAATTGATTTGTGACATTTACTCAAATGTGCACATTACCTGTAAGAATTCATGATCTAGCTCAAGATGTTCCATATTTAATTCCAATACTGCATCCCACTAGGGTAGTATGAGTCTGTCACTAGTTAAACTAGTCATTATAAATTTCTCTCTACTCGCGTATATTTGACTTATCTTCTTTAAACATGCCTCAGCCTACAGAGAATAAATCTTCTGAGAAAGATTGTGGGATGAAGCAGCAAGGATTATACAAGAAAATGTTCAGAAAATCTTCAGAATAGAGCTGTGTGGGTCCTTTTTTCGTGCTCTGTGTAGAAGTTCTCATGTAAGATCGTTGGTATGGAGACTAAAGTAGCTTGAATGACAGTATTTAGAAGAGATAAGGAGTATCTGTTTCTATAACGTCTCAATGTAATGTGTATTATGATTACATCGTGATTTTCTTGTAACATTCTGTATTTCTAGAGAGTCTGGAAATTTTTGGAATCAGACCTTTTCCATTTGAATGTCTTTTCAGCAGAATCTTTTGCTAAGCTTTATTTTTCTCAAAGAGAATTGATATTTGAAAAGTGGAGAACTTATTTGTCAGTGCTGCACAATCCCAAACAAAGTGTACTGAATGGATAAGCAAGTAAGACTACCAGAAAGCAGTTAGGAGTGCTTACAGGAATCAGCACTCTTCTGATGTGTTTTGCAAGGACACAAAGTGGAAGGAAGTATTCAGAATGTTCTTAAAGATCCTGGTTTACTGCGGGGATATCTTTCTGACAAATATTTAATTTAAGAAAATGTGCAAGGCAAGATGCAAAGCGCTTTTTTGAGATTATTTGCTGCAGGGTTTTCTCAGAGTCCAGTCTACCTTCTATTTCTGTAAACAACTTTCATAAATATTTGGTTAGTTATCTTCAAGAAAACATGAAAGTGATGCTAGGGAAAAGTTTGGTCAGATGGAATTCTGACAGTAATGGAAAAGTAAAGTATTCAGGGGATAACCTAAATTTACAGTAACTGAAAGAAAGAGTAGGGCAAGTACACTGTGCAGTTGACACTATAACCCTTGTGTTCACTTTTGAGTTACTTCTTTTACCACCTGGATCTTGTGCTTATTGTTTTTATTCATGTGAATCTTTGCATTCACTCATCTTGCTTTGCACGTACACATGAAAACGTTTATTTTTCTTTGCAAATTATCCATGCAAGGCAAACCAATACAAATGAAACAAACTGTGGGAAAAAGAAGTCATTTAACTCCAAAAGACATTTTTTGCATGAAGTTGGCTTGAGTTTTTGGTCTTTATTACTTTGAGAAAAACACACTAATGGATTGTTTTATAGAGGTGTTTTGCTTTAAATATATCTTTTCCCATTTTTCCTTCTCCCTTGGAAGTTCTCTGTTACTTTCCTAGAAGGAATATGCACAAGGATTTTCTGTAATATATATGGAAATTGCTTGATGGGAATTCATTTTGTGAAATGATTTGAGGGTTCCTGCAAAAATTAAGCTTTTACTTTTTGGTCTTGATACATGTTGAATACAGCTATATTCCAGTGATACGTAGCTTCCATTATAACTGATGTAACATTTCTTAGGTTTTTGCTCATTTTCTCAGGGAATAATCCTAGGAAGTAAGTTTATGCTTGTAGAAGTTTGACTATAACCAACAACTTAAAATCACCTAAACGTCAGTATTTAACTAAATATTTTTTGCTGAATTGAGGTCACTTATAGCAATTAGAAGGTTTGCCATTAAAATAAATCTTTCAAGGTTCCACTGCCATGTGTTGAACAAGATCAGTGTGACTGTGAGGTAGCATGAATTAGAAAGGTCATTTGTATATACTATACATACAGAATTACTGTAGTCTCATACCATTTTATTTTTTTTTTGATCCAACTTCACTTTTTTAAGGCACATAAAGTAACATTTTTAGCCTTTACATTTTAAATTATATAAAACTAATAACAATAATAAATAATATTACATAAGTGCAACTCTAGTGCAGCTAGTCCAAAACGAACTGCTAGTGTGTAATTGTAATTGCAAATAGCTGAATTAACAATACAATGTAATAAATGAACATAATATCAGGTTTATTGGGAAACAGGTAATATTTCCTGAAAGATGTTAAGCAAGTAGCTTAAATTACATACCTTGAACTTCTTTGCTCTAGACATCATCTGTGTGAAACAGATTTCACAAATTACACATAGCATTTTGTCAGCACAATTGCAAAGAATTTCTTTCTTTAAAGTTCTGTTTTGCTTTGGAGAGCGCGTGAAGTGCTCGACAATTCTTTCTCATTTCTTGCCCACTCATATTCCTTTTTACTGACATCATTTTGTGTATTGCAAAACCCAGCATCTCAGGTGCATGCCCAATCCCAGTGACACATGGTATTGCTGCCCAGCATCCCTGCAAGGCCCCTGGCCCGTGGCTGGAGTACAGTTGGCAGAAAGCCCCTCTGCTTGTGGGCTCAATTCCACCAACCCCATTGGCAGGCACTGCGTGCAGCTTTTGGTTCACACTTCCAAGACTTCAGTGGTGTAGGCAGAATGGCAAGTGTGTTCTGAACAGAAAATACTCCCAATTTAAAATATTTAATACTCTAAAAGATGACTTCAAAATGATTTTTCTGCAGTTTAAAAAATTCATTAAAAAAAAATCTGAGTGCCTTATTTTTTTTTTTGTTGCTCCTAAAACTTTGGTGTCTTTGGAGTGACAAATTGAAAAATATTGTTCCAAATAACAGTAAATAAAACAAGATTGAAGCTTACAAAGGTTATTCAGGTTAAGTTTGAAAAGCTGAAACATGTTATACTCAGGTGCCCACGTAGTTCCTCCTTCAATCTTTAAGTAGAAAACTTGTGTGTAAGTTAACCCAAACTACACACTTTCCTAGTGTGAGGCTTAATGTAAAATGTTGCCTGCCATGGGAAGCAAAAAGCTTATAATTTCAATTACATGGCATTTCATGTAGAATGGGCCCTAGTGTGGGAAGATGGGGCTTAGAGGTGGCTTCTTACATTGCATCAGACCTCTGAGGAGGTTTCTTGTTTTAACAATAACAAGAAAAATGTTTTGACAAGTTCACCTTCTGTGTTGGAAAATACCGTGGAACCTGAAAGATGAAAAATTTCATCATCTCTTACAAATAACGTAAATTATGTGAAGAACCTTCAGACAAAATATTACACAAAAAATTCAGCTGCTGAATAAGTAGCTGCCATTTCTTGGTCAGATGGAATGGACACTTGGAAACAAATTGGTGAATAAATGATACTTTTATGTGATGGGAGGATTTTCCATCACGTGTTCCTGTTTAAGACATTTAGGCCATTTAGCGAAGAAATAGTAGACTGTATATAGACAAGTAAGTGTGGTTGTCTTTTCTATGCTATTATCTCCTGAATTTGCCAATGACAATTGCACTTGATTAACAAAACTATGCAGAATAAAAAGTTCAATCAAAATGCATTAGCCGTGTTTATAGTTTGCAAGGATCTAAAGATTGAATTTTCACCTCTTTTTCAATACCTATATGTGATTACCTTTTTGTTTTGACATGATTATGTGATTCATCATTTATCTACCATTTAGATAGTCTTTAAAAATGAAGAAGCCCTTCTGAGGTAGGGGCATCCCGTATGTCTGAGGAGAGAATGTACACGGTTATACCTATGGGTACTTATATATTTAACTCTGAAGTAGACCAAAATGAAACAGAAGAGCAGCATTCCAGCATTCCAAACTTTTAATGGTCAGCAGGAAGGGCTAATTTATTTTCTAACAATCATTTGATTTCCCAGTGGTGTTGGAGGTAATTTGGAGGTCTTCTTTCCCTCAGATAATTTGAAATGCTGCATCTCTGCAGAACTCCCTGTGCGTCCATGGGGGATTACACAGAAATGACAGCCCACATCACTGCAGATGTTCACATCTGCACTGTTTTTTTCTGAGGGATAAAAGCTATACTGATGTATGCTGTCAAAATGACATTGTGCTGCAAACATTGAAGTACTTATATTGATCATGGAAAACTTCCTTATTCTTACGACCTCCTTAATTATGTTTGTGTACCAGCATGGCTTTCCCAGTAAGTTATGATATTTTCCAGAAGTTCAGGGAACCAGAGATGACAGACATTCCCTTTGCTTTATCTTTTGTAATTTTTATTTTTTATTTTTTTAGGAGTAATTTGGCTAAGCGATCTAAGTAAAGAATATGCTGATAATACATTGTTAGTGAAGAAATAATGATGCTATATAAAGAAAACCAATTAGGAAATGGATGCATAGTTGACCTTTAAAGTTGACAAACGTATCCTGAGGGCTTTGTTTGAATGTATTTCTAGCACAGAGACTTTGCCTTACCTTCAAAGTTTGAAGGTGATGTGAACAGCACCCAGAGCCTTTCCTGCAAACTAAAAAGGCAAGGGTGTCTTTCGGGAACATCTTCCTGTTTAGATATAAAATCTTGTTAATGTGACTAGGCTATTTATAATTTTTGTGTTAATAGTAAAAATCTTAGTGAATAATTGACCAGAATTGCAGTTTGGAATATGCTGAAGGAATTAAAAAGGACTATTTCTATATACGCACTTTATACATACCTACTAAATTTTTTAACTACTTACAGTCTACTGTTGTTATCAATAACATCTGAGATAACTGACATCAGTGTTTTATCTCTGCTGTACCTGGCCAGGAGATAAAGGTTATGTTTTGATAAAAATGGAATAGAACGGTTTAAATTAATGACTTTCAAGCCTGAATCTCTCTCCTAAGTGACATTTCTGAACTGCTGCTGCATATCCAGTGGAGAGAAGGGATACCAGTGAATGCTGCTGGTGATGTGCGAATTCATTTTTCCTTGCTAAAGCATTTGAATTGATGTACTTCCAAAGGCTGCCTCTTAACATCCCCTGCTTTCAGCTTGTATTTATCCTTTAAGATCAAGATTATTGTATGCATTTTTGAAGACAAAGGAACCCTTTATTTATTTATATGTTATTCACTTAAGTGAGTTCATAGCCTTAACATGTTAACAGAGAATTTTTATGTTCAGTATTATTTACAGAAGAAAAAAAAAAACATTACCTGAGTCTGCCTTCGGAAAGACTAAAATCATAGAAGTGTTTGAGTTGGAAGAGACTACTAAAGTTCATGTAGTCCAAATCCCTGCAATGAACAGGGACACCTGCAACTACATCAGGTTATTCAGAGTCCTGTGCAGCCTGACCTTGAGCGTCTCCTAGGACAGGGCATCCACCACATCTCTGGGCAACCTGTTCCAGTGCTTCACCACCTTTATTGTAAATAACTTCTTCCTTATATCCAATCTAAATCTCCCTTATTTTAGTTCAGAACCATGTCCCTCTGTCCTGTCGCAACAGACCCTGCTAAAGAGTCTGTCCCCTTCTCTCTTATAGCCCCTCTTTAGATACTGAAAGGCTATTCTCAGGTCTCCTCCAAGCCTTCTATTCTCTAGGTTGAACAGCTGTAGTTCTTTCGTCCTGTCCTTGTAGGGGGAGTTGTTCCATCCCTTGGATCATTTTTGTGGTCCTCTTCTGGGCATGCTCCTACAGGTCATATCTCTCCTGCACTCAGGACAGTGTTGTTGCTTATGGTCTTGGAATAATTTCAGAGTTTCAGTGAAGGAGCAAAAAAATAATAGTAATACAGCAGTTTTAATGCCATAATAAACAGATTACTTTTTTATACTGATAGTTTCAGATCATTTTTTCTTTCTATCGAGTGTTTAATTGTAAGAGTATTATAAGCATATAATTTGTAATTAAATGACTACTATTAAATATATCATCTTTCATGACTATTATTGAACTATTATTCTGGTCTCTTTACAGTGCTGTTGTCTCACAAAATGCCATAGGCTTATGATAGAACATGGTACAGAAAAATGCAAAGCAAGTGTTACAGAATATTTGGAAAAAAGTTGTCCAAAGTTGTATCACTAATTTCACAGTGTTGAAATGGTGCATCTGGAAGATAGATAGGAATGTATTGCTTTAAAGTCATATCCAACATTAATACTTACTCTCCAAAAGAATGTGTACATCTGTGTTGTGCACAGAACTGAACACAAATTCTGCATTCTTTGTAGCTGTTTGTTTACAGTATGAAGGCAGGCACAAGCATTTACAGAGTGCATGCGTGTACATGACTTGGTGTGCCTGTATGTGCTTACGCACAGCAATTCCTATACATTTTATGTGAATCTACACCAGGTTAATAATCTGAGTTGCAGCCTGCAAAAGTATTGCTGATGTTTCGTAATCTTTATGATTTTGATCCTCCTAATTGCAATTTACATTTAAATGTTATTCCTATTTTTTAATAAACGTCTCAGGCACTATCATGGTGCTTACATTAAAGAATCATTTTTCTCCATTTATTTTAGTTTCTATTACAGATGGTTGGCTGAATTGCATTTACTCATTCACCTTAGTTGTATGCATATTGATGCATATAAAAAAAGTATCACAGAGGAAAAGGTAGAATGTAAGAAGAAACCTTAGAGGTTTGTAGAAGAGAAAAATTATTTTATCTTCAGAAAAAAAAAGGAGATGGAAGATGAGAAAGTCTCAGAAGGCTAACATTTGCAAGTGTTTGTTTTTGGAAGCTAGACAATTAGTGAAAACTCATAATAATTTGTTTACAATAAACTTGAATAGAGCTGAGAATACTAGATGAAAAGTTTGGTCTGCAGTTATTACCACAGACAACTGACTAGCTTTTATTCATCAGAGTTATGTTTGTGCGTGATACTGTGTATTCAAGAAGAATTCATCCTGTTAGACTTGGGGAATTTTTCACTGTAGTTATTGATGAAGGGCTGCTGTATTTTTCTTCCCTTAATGAAGAGTACTCCATTAAACTTAAATAAAAATGGCTGTTTCCCCCATAAAAATCTGAAGGTTAAGAGTATGTGTGAAACAGATTAAAAACCAGAATATTAGGATTATATTAGACACATTATCATTTGGATGGAGAATTATCAAATATGAATGAAGTGGAAAATTCTCAAAATCTCCTGGGAAAACAGGTGAATCAAGTCTGGTGATGTGTTTGAAATAAATGTATTTGCAGTATAAATTCCATTTCTGACTAATTTACATTTTGTTTATCTCTTCCTGTGTATTTGCCTGGAATGAAATATGTGTGACTCTAACCAGAGCAGAACTACAGTAAAAAGCAATTGGCAAATTACGAATTGCCAACTGTGATCTAAAAACAGTGTGTTACTAACAGTAGGATTGCCTGCAGCTGTGAACTATTTCATATTCCGGTAAATATGAATAGGGGTTTCTTTTAATGTAAAAATATAGAACTTTACAGTATAGCTGTTGTTTTATACATAGGAATCTGTGTTAGCAAATTTTAAACATGTTTCACAGTAGTCAGTTAAATACAAGACAGTTTTTATGTCCTCTCCTCAATCATTTTTCTCCTGCAATTACATCAACTCAGTGTCTTTGAAACCCCGGCCCCTCTCTGGATTTGTTTGATGTTTACTGAAAGATTCAAAAATCAGTTGGGATGGGACTTCTGCATAAACTTCGTTTCTTCAGGAAACCAGGGAAAGCAGCAAAACCTCCTATACTTCAGATGAAATATTTTGGTGTGGTAATAAAGTAAAATTTATTTCAGATGAGCTGTTAAGAATGCTTTGATTAATGTATTTGTTTGTTGTATTTTATGACCAAGTCTTAACCATTCTATCATATACTTCTGGTGTTTTTCAAGTAAGCATATAAAAGCTTATTGAGTTTACCTTATAGTATTATATTTTAAAAAATTTAAAACAACATTTTAAAATTTTTAAAATATTTAAAGACTTTTTTAAAAATTTAAAGTTTTGTTGTTTTTTTTTTTAATTGAAATTGTATTGAATGGGTTCCAGAAAATCGCAGGTAACTGGGTACCACAGCATTCAGTTGTGAAATGAATGGGCAAGTGGTCCCAGCATCCCTTCTAAGCTTCTGTGTTGCCATGGTGATTTAGTTGCTGTTCCTGAAAGAAATACTTTGTGCTATAATGACACTGGCAATTTTGATGATGAAATTCTGTGATGTTCCCAGAAGTGCTGCTTTGCAGAGATACTGTGCCAAATGTGGCAAATTAAAGTGCAACCCACATTAAGTAACTTGCGTCGAATGTAAATCATTGAAGAATTTGTCCTGTTAAGTTTTCTCAGTGTGGAATAAGAGCTTGTGTGTCAATATATATAAATTACTCTAGAACTGTTGATTTTTATTAATGCATACTGTTTATGTTATTTAAGGTAAGAAATAAAATTATAGGTTTTAATTTTTTTCCAGATGAATATAATATACTAATTCTACACAAAACTCTGCCAGATTCACTATTCTAAATGAGTACAGTGCGTCACTCCCCCCCCCCCACCACTTGTTTTTTATTGTTTCACATATAAATATGAAGTGTATTAAAAAATATTCCATTTTATTTTTATCTCTGTAAGTCTCAGCCAGTTTGGACTATGGATGCCATGGGTGTCAGATCTGGTGGTTCCCCAAGACAGAAACTCTTGAAGGACTCCTTAGCAGCAAAAGAACTTCAGACCATGGAAAAGCACCTAGCTGGTATGTATTCTAGCAAGGGACAATGAAACACATAGCAGTCCTCACACATCTATGCCTATATTTTAGACAAAGGAAAAGAGATTATCTATTTCAGATTCTGATGAAAATAGATAAAACTTCACATTTCCTTCATTGCAGAGAAACAGTAGTTGTTTGTGTTAGTTGTTCTTTGTAATAAATATTTTCTTAACTAAGGTTTGGTTTTATGGTATGGCATACAGCATGGTATTCCTGTGCTACACATGCTACTTGTCAAACAGAAAACTGCACTTCACACGTCAGCTCTATGAAAAGTGATGTAGAACTAGAATATAAAGACTGTTGAGGTAAGGTGGAGAGGGAAATGAAATTTTTCTGGCCCTTCTTTCAAGTCTGTCACAGAACAAGGCAGAGAACTTAGCACTTTCAGTGTCATTTTTGAAAAGATTTTGGACATCTATCCTACCTATGAAGTTGGCCTGGAAGTCCTGGGAGCTGTATCCTCTTTAGAAAGTGAGGTGCAGCTGTTTTACTTCTGTCTAGGAGCTGTTGTAGCTGAAGTCAAGTGGAAGACATGCCTGTGAGCACAGTGAGGAACAGAAAAAGCTTTTGCTTAGAGCAGAGCAAGAACTAAAAAAGGTCCCTGCGTGTTGTGGCAGGTGTCACTTACAAGGGATCTAGTCAATTTCTCAATACTTTGATTTACATCTGAACTAGTAGCATTTCCATGGCTGTACAAGTTGCCCTTGTAAGGAGTGTACTCTGAAACATGCAGATCCTTATGTCCATAGACAAATTTGACAATAACTACCATCTTGAATGGAAGACAGAATTTTAAATACTTAATTGGTTAACTATGTGGATTCTTTTATTCTCTGACATTGTCTGCTGTGGTATGATTTGCAAGGTCTTCTGACATCAATGCTGTTGTTGTTTAGCTTTGGGCCTGTTATTTCAGTAGCACTGTATGGGTGGTTCAGGAATTTTAACGTCCAGTAATTTTTGTTTGGCTGAGAAAGTCATCAGAGTATGGCTCTGTTATTAGACATTGGACTCTCCTATTCCTGTTAATTAATTAACCAATTAACTTCCTCTTATACCAGTGCTGCTTGAGACAATTATTCCTCTCGCTGACAAGCATAACATAATTTCCATGAGGAATCAGCTCAGAGGATCTCAGATAATAAAGCAGTATTTTGCTTAGCCTTATTTTTCTGATAGATTTGGAGAAAAAAAAAAAAAAAAGAAAAGAAAAGAAATGATATCAGCAAGTCGTTTTCTTTCTTTCAGTGAGTACAGTGGAATCTATTAATTCTATCCTGCACTATGCAGGCATTTAGATGTTTTCTGAGACTTGGGCTCATGTAATGATAAGACATAGTCCTGCCTTTCTGTTAGGGACTACATGCTGTAGAAAACTCACCTTAAACACTGGCACAAGTGGATGCCTATGATTAGCACCAAATGTCAGCAAGTTCTTCAGTGCCTTGTTATTTGAAAACAGCATTTTTACAAAACCAGATTTTGAAGCAGTTTTCCTTTTCTTCCTTACATGTGGTTCAGCAATGCTTTTGTCAAAAATCCAGTCTCTTACGTTACTGTAGCTGCTTTATATCACACACAAGTGGATTTTTTTACTTTTTTTTTTTTATAGTTAATTCCAGTGACTTGCCCATTTTGTTTGTTATATTTATTCTGTGGTCACTGCATACTTCTGGAATATGATTTATCACAAGTAGAACTTCTAGGTGCATAAACAGTTTGTAGTTGTATTATGAATTATATTCTTATTCTGGCATTTCTGATAAGCAAGTAAAATGCTTTTGTGTTTTTCTAATGCCTGCATTTTTATTTCCTTTAAATGACATTGACAAGGGATTTTAAAAAGTCCTGCCATAATTTAATTCTGGTATTTACTGAGTATCAGATAATACCATAAGGCTGGAGATTTGTGATATTTTTCTTTCCCTTCCGATTAAAAAGCCGATGTTGAAGTAAAGAAAAGAAATAAATAAATAACAGAGAGAGCATGTATGTTAAATACACAGTCTTGTCTACTATATGAAACAAAGAAAACGTGAGCCAGAATATAATGTTTAGTTAGCTGTTATTAAATCCTTAAAAGTTTCAAATAATTCTTAGCATACTGAACCAACATGGGGAAGTTAGAGATCTGGAATTCTGCAGAGATACAAACTAAATTGAGTCTTTAAAGGAGAGTATTCCTTATTTGGTTCAAATCACATAACCCGCATTGTCATTTATTGGCCCCTGGATTTCAGTCCGGCATCTTACAAATTCCAAACTGATACGTATTGATTTTTTTTAAAGCATAGTAGAAGAGTACTTCAAGAAATAATTATTTCAAAATGGAAATAATTTTAAGAGGTTAATTTTTAGTAAGATTATTGTGAGATTAAGATGGCAATTAGAAATATTCCGAACTGTGTGCTGGGAAGAATAACTACATTTTAAAATTTGCTAGCATCTTTAAAGAGTTGAAAGACTCAATTTTGACAACTTTTTTTAATAACAGTATTTTAAATGTGAGAAATGTCTTGTATTAGAGTAGTAATGTAAACCTTATTTTCCTGTTTTTGAAAAGATATTAATGTTAAAGGTGGCACATCTTTAATTGTTTTACATAAAGCATTGTTTTTATACCTACTGGTAAATAGAAGTGCAAGAAAATCTGATTTTTTTAATAAGCAGTTCAGTGTTTTTATTTTAGAACTTTAAGGACCTGAAGTTATTGCTAGAAAAACAAAAATGAAAATGCTCATTTTATATAAGTTCACTTAATACATGATTAAGTCAGTAGAACGTTGCTGATTTACGGCTTCTGGTTTGTAGAATTTAATGGAAAATAGCATTACTTATCGAAACCAAGTTACAGTAGAGTAAATGTCAGTGAGAGTAAAAATTCAGAACAGTTGTGTGAGATGAAATGAACTTGAATTGCCTGTCAACCTTCTTCGCATTTTTACTTTCAAGGACCTTTAGGTATAGTAGCTATGCTAACCTGAATTCCAGCAACCCTCATCTAACTTGGCTGAATATATCTGGTTTAATTCATAGGAATCATTAATATGAATTAAATGAATTCAGAAGACAGTTTCTCACTACCGCTAAACTGTTCTGTTTTTAAACAGGATCTTATTTCATGCAGCCCTGAAGGGGGTAGACACTGGAACACCAAATGGTGACCACCTTTCTTCCTTAAATTCTAGACCTTGGTTGTTACCCCTTCAACTGCTGTAGCACTGAAGACAAACCAGAACACAAAATTCAGATCCAGGCAACATTACAGACCGAGATGTGCCAGAGGTCAGGAGTTGTTGGCCTCACAGTCAGTTTGGGCAATAGACAGGGAGGCCAGAAACATTAAGTCTCGTCTCGTTCCAGTTTTGGATTGCACATCAGTGCAGATGAGGATTGCAGGCTTAGCTCACAGCCTCATCTTAGCTTGTTGCTAATGAGAAACTGTGCAAAAGCCAGAGACAGAAGTTTGATTAAATGAGAGAGGTTTTCATAGCTTGTAGTGAAATTCAGAGCTAGATGGTTCAGTTAAATGGTAATAATGCATTTCTGTGGGATAGATGTGCTTGCAGTAAATCAACTGTGAATAGATTCTAAGGACATAATTGTCAAACCATTAATTCTGGTGCCTTGTATTTTAAGGATGAATAGATTTTCTCTGCAAAACTACAAGATGTCACGTATAGTGAGGAAAATCAATAAGAAGTTTAAACCCTGAGAGAACTGAAAGTGAGGTTTTTTGGGTTTTTTTTGTGTTTGTGTGCTCAGATATTGAAAAGGACCTAGCGCTATGGGAAGAAGCAAGGCTCTCAAGAAGCCCTAGCATCCAGCATCACAGTTTAGGTACATCTGATCCTCAAGGCAACCTTCAAACTACACAGGGCCAAAATCCGAGGCCAACTCAAATGGGGAAAAACATTCAGCTCCAAGGAAACAAATCGCCACCGCTGCCCACTAACAGCCGAGCACAGGCTTCAAGCATTACAAACAGCAGGCCTCCGACAGCTGGCGTACAAACCAACAGGCCATCGACTCCATCAACGCCGGGGAGCAGACCTGTGACTCCAAACAGCTTGCTGTCACGCCCGCTTACTCCTAGCAGTCAAGGAAATAAAGAAAGCATCATTAGTTTGCATAGAAGTAGATCTTTGACATCAAAGAGCCAAATGGGGAGGACCCTCAGCGCTGCTTCAGGGCTCTCTGTGCAAATGAGTGGAGATGTTGTCACTGTCACTGCTCAAAGAAGCAGTTTGTCAGAAGTAAGATTTTCAATTTAATGTTTTGAGTATGGTTAAGAGCTACTATAACATGAAGACAAGATTGTGTTTTACATTGAAGTGGTGTCAATATACCTAATGTTAATGTTTTGAAAAGAACTTGAAACATAATACTGAGAAAAGTTGCAGGAAATACTGCTCAACTTTGAGAAGTATTCATGAGAAAATGTCAGGATTATTGTGGAAATTGTAATGAAACACTCATGCCCCAAAATTTTCAGAGATTGGTAGAGTTTTGCCTGCATAATGCACTGCAGATTTATTAGCCTTACAGTTTCTGAGTTCTATATTTCTGGACTATTAAATACAACTATATCTTATCTTTATGATTCCAGGGTATTTTTGCTGCTGCACTGACAGCATTTCCTTGGTCTAATTGTTCTTTTTTTTATACATTGGAATGATTAGTTAGTCATTGCTGAATGGACATATTTTCTGAAATAAAAAGCTGAACTGTAGTGGGAAAATGTCCAACATTGCTGAACGACTGTCTAGTACTATTGTGCATGTTAGCTAGACTTACTCAGAGCATAAGAACTTCCTGTCTTATATTAATGGCTTTTACAGGATTAGTCTTTGTATGAAAAGAGAAGTTAAAGTATCTTGTAAATTTTGAGTGCGGTTCTCCTCTGCAAACCTTAGCTGCCTTAAAGATAACTTTAGTGTGTAGGCAGTGGAAATAAAAGAATCTGTGAAAGAATAGCCCTGCTGTCTATCTCAGATGCACGCCTCACTAAGATGAGTTTTTCTCAGGAAATGCCAGTCTGATGAGAAGGATCTGTATGTTCAGTGGTGGAAAAAAATATCAGTGCATTAATCCCATTGTTTGAGCTAGTTCTCCACCCAGAATTGGAAATCCAACTTAAAAATGCAAGGATTAAAGTGGCTAAAGTTGATAGATTTTCAAGGTAAAAATTTTCCATGAAAAAAATCTGTGATTGTAACAATTTTTTTTATTTTTTAACAATACTCTTCGTCCCCTGTTTGGAGGGATGAGTGTGTTTGTGTGATGAAGTTTTCTCACCAAAAAATGAGAATTTAAGTTCAGTTTGTAACTAGGAATGTTCAGAAGAAATGAAAGGTTTCATTGTTTCCCACTAAAAGACTTCAATTTTATTTTTCTTTTCTGTCTTCACTGATACATAGTCAGGTAATGTCAATTTCTGTTGTTGTAATGGATCCTGGAAGTGCCATGTAATGAGCACTGCATCTCTGCCAAGGGACAGCAATCCTCAGATCCCTTCTGATCTTTCCTCTAACAAGGCAGACAGTTAAAAATTCTTACTTCCACAGTATTTGCTGGTAACACTAATGATAATCTTGAAAATCTATTTCTGTTTGCTCTGATTTGTTATTTGTTTGCCAAATCCCAAACTTTACTGATACATCTTCTACTAATAATGTCTTGTTATCTGTTTTTGATGCATGCACGTGTGTCTAAAGTACTTTAAGAAAAGAGTAGTACTATTACCCCGTTTTACAGATAGAATGACATGTCCAGTCTCATCCAGCAAGACCACTGTAAAGCTAATATTAGATATCAGCATTCCTGTGCAAGATCTTATCCACTGTTATGATCCCTGCTAGAAGTGACAAACCTTTCTTTCTCTGTGCTTACTGGGCACAATAGCATGTTGGCTGCTGGTGACCCAGATTCAAAACATGTTTGTCCCTTCCTGACACGTGCAAGTGACTTTTGACTTCATCAAAGCTCCCCTGGGGACTAGCTCTGATTCCAAGGGGAAAATGGCTGGCACGGCATGTTCATGCTGGAGATCCTTCAGGTCCCAAAAATTGGTTGATGGAGATCTGGCCAACCTGTAGCTGCTAGCCTCATGGTTGGGGGTTCTGCTGGAAGCTTTCAGAACTCTTTTAAGCCATCTTTGCCCATTCCAGGTCCTGCTAGCTTAGAAAAACACAAGAGAGTAAGGACAGAACATCCCCAGAAAGTATTGCTTTGATAATATCTTTTGCTATGTTAGAGGTGTCTCTATTTCTGCCCGTGTGATTTCTCTTTGAGCATAGAGTCAAATTTTGGAAAACCTAAGGTAGCCTGAGGAATATGAACAATGAAGTTCTTTGTACTTGTGCAGATTACAAATGTATAAAACTGAAAGCTGATACTGTATATTATTTTGCAAATTTCATTATAGGTTTTGTATCTTCTTCCTGTATGAAAACAGTAAAATAAAATAAGGGAAGTTGCCTTTATTCTTCTTAGACTTAATGGAGTGAGCAGGGAATTTCCATTAGATGTGAATGCATTGTGGTTACGTTGTCAGCCCTGTGTGAGATACTCAAATAATATTTTGCAAAGAATTCTGCTTCCTTACTCTTATGTGGTGTTAATGGAATTAATCAGTACATATCTGGTACATTTGTGATGCGAATAAGTCAGTTCAAAAGGAAGCAGCTACCGAGTACCATCAGCACATTTTATCCTTTGGAGCTTGACTTAAAGAATACACTGTATGTATGAATTTACACTGTCACCGTGCCATTTATGAAGACGTTTAACATATCACTAAATACATTATACATGCTTCCTAGTTTGTAATATGTTTCAGAGTACCATAAGTCTAAAATGCAGAAATATTCAGAGTACAATTCAGAGTTCTTAGTAAGTTTTAGTAAAGTCCGTGCTGGTTTAATCTTGTTACAGCACACATCTTAAATAATCTGGCAAATACTTAACATATCAGCTGTTAAGAATTTTATTTTAATGCTCAAAACTTATAATGATCTGAGATTTTGTGGACAAGTTTCTGCCTCTTGGCACACATAGTACTACAAAGTTTTAACAGGTGTGTTTTATTATCAGCTCTGTTCAGGCTGAATTGAATTATGGCAAAGAAATGCTACCTAGAGAAATAGTTTTATTATCTCTATAAAACTAATAAATCACAGCTCCAAATCCTTTTGCAGAGATATTTTTATGCACTGACTGTATCCTTTGGTGTTTTGTATAAATTGACAAAGGAATGCTGAATACCGCTTATCTCTTCAGGATGGATTCCATTAAAGTGACACAATGCTGTGATAGTTATCAATAGCCGTTGAGATGAAAATACTACTGACTCCCTTGTTTGCCATTACATTTTCTCAGCACTTGGAATTTTAGTCACTTTATTCATCCAGGCACCTTGAAGTGCAGTTCAGTGATATTTATTGGTCCATCATTGTTAATACTGGGAGATTTCAGCTGATATGAATACAGCATTGGTTAACACAAGGACTCTTCCTAATCATAGGAGTGCAGAGCACACCACTCAATATCAGGAGGACTCTTCTTGGTACTTCCATTCTCTTCTGCTGCCTGTCCCCCTTTTTTACTCTGTAGTTTTGGAAGATTAAAAAGCATGCTGACCAGTGTGAGAGCCACTTGCTACTGCTGCAATGATGCTGCCCTGTGAACCGAAGCTTTTTTCCCATTTCAGTGCTGCAGTGTGCAACCTTCTCAGATTGTGAAAAAGTTATAAAGTTAAATACATGCATAAGGCTGGGTCTGCTGCCTGAGCTTCCTTTTCAGTCATTGCAGCAGTCTTTTGGGATTTTTTAACAGATTACTAAGAGAATTAACAGTTTTATTCCATCAACTGAGAGACTGATTTCCAAGAACTGAGTAAAACAAACCTAGTTTATATTTTTAAACCAGATGGCTAAGCAATAAAAATAATGCTATGGTGCTGCACAATGTAACATAACTTGAAATATTCTGGTTTTCAACTGGTAGAAAACGAGACAGGGCTTGTAGCTTCTTTTTCTTTTAGGTGAAAGTAAGAATCTGGCCAGTAATTTTATTATATCTGGCCACTCCTTGAGTTAACTTTCAGAGACTCAACTTGCATGTCTGAACCACTGCTGAAATGAAACTATGCTTTTTGGTCTCATCTCTTACCTTCAGTATTGCAAAAGAATCTGTTGTACTTCATGTAAGTGTACATGCTTACATGAATATATACATATGGAAAAATATTTTTATATACATGCATATATTTTGTAAAGAAGAGGTGATGGCAAAACATTTTAAAGGCAGGTAGAGATTCTTAACTGTGCATAACATTTGTATTTTGATGCTTAGAGCTTTATGGTATCTGGGACACAAAATTTTCCATAGCATTATTCCTTCCTAGGCTTTCTACTTCTCCAATAAAGCCATATGTTCTAAATCAGGTTGCAGATCCTTGTTCTTACAGGATTGAAGACAGTGAAAGTTCTGACAAATCAAAGCATTGCTCAAGCAAATAATTCATGCTGTATCCAGGCATGCTTCAAGAATGGTGCAAGAATAAACACAATATCCTCATTAATATTTTGTTTTGGGTCATTGCATTTCTAAGATGAGTATGTATGTATCTCTGGCTATAGCAGATAATTAAATAAGTAAACTTCCTTTTTCCCTGGAATAAATGGACAAGAATTCCATTATAAAAAGTATGTGGGGAGCCGAATAGCCTCTACATTCTGAGTTTACTTCACAGCAAGAATATGTATATATATATATTATTTTCGTTTAGTTTAGTTTTAATTGAATGAAGGCTTTTTCCTATCCAGTTAATTCAAACTCAAGTACTACAGTCTGCATTTGCACAGTACCACTCTGCCATTTTATCTAAAATAGATCTGTTTATGGCAGGATGAATTCTTACAACAGCTTCAGCTTGCTCATCAGCCTTGGATGTTGCCGAGTGATACAGAAAGTGAAGGAGTGGAAGATGACCAAGACAAACGTAAGTATACTTGTTAGGAGCTGATGATATTTCAAAAAACTTTGAACTTTTTTGTATCACTAAGTCTTGCAATGAAGTCATGCCTGCTCAGAGGAACTTTTCTCATAAGAAGCAATTACTCATTTGTTTCAGGGCTGAACTTTATAGGATTGTTTTCCATGAGCTTTCCTACAGACACCGAGCATTGACAAAATGATCAGGGACCACAGCTTACCTAGCTAAGTGAAGTGATTTGTTCTGGAGTGTTAAAGTAGTTGTTCCAGGGAAGTAGCATGAAGTTGAAATAGTTGTTCTGTTCAGTAAATCTGTATTGACCAGGAGAAAGCCAGAAAAAAAAAAAAAAAAGAAAACCAAAACTGCACATGCATACACAAGCCCAGTAGTTCTGAAAAACAGGGCCTTCATCCTCATTAACTCTATTTTGCCTGCATTCTTTTGAATTCCTCTGTATGAAAAAAGTTCTCAATTGCACCAGTAATCCTTAATTTCCTACGCTCTTTGAAGCAGTTGTCTAATCATGAGTGTAAAGGTCAGCAGGATCATAACCTAAATGACAGAACAGGTAACAACAAGTAGCATGCTATAAATCACAGTACTTTCAAAGTACAGCATGTTGTATCTGGCTACAAGGTACCTGTAAATAGTCTTGTTGAAAATATTAAATGTTTCACATTTTGCAACAGTTTTCTGATCTGAAAGGGTAAATATGCAAACTATTTCCATAGATAATTAAAGTGATATACTTAAAAAGAACAGGCAATTTAATCAGTGTGTTTAGATATCTTAATATGTGTGACTAAAACTTCCTTAAACATGCAGAGTTAAAAATATGAAAAAGCTAATCTCTTTATGGAATGTAATAGCTGTGTGTGGGAATGAATTCATGGTTAATGATAATCATCCCAGGTAAACAGGATGATGCCACTTAAAAAAAAAAAATAATAATAATTATATATGAGTTTCACAAATCCATAAATAGCCTGAGATTTGGCTATGAAATTTCGATTTACATGCTGAGATACTGAAGAGTGTGAGCTAGTTTTTTAATAAGACTAGTGTAAAATGGAGGTTCTGTGTATCCAGTTGATTTTAGTCCAAAGTTGGTAACAGTTTAATTTATATCTGAGCCTTTCACTTACCTTAGTGCTGAAACCCACCGTAAGTAGCCAAAGAGAGAGCCTGATACATACCCAATCCATGAACATGAAATTTTTTCTCTGTTTTTCTCCAATGAATTTACAGTCCCACCAACACATGTAGGACTGGTTTCACACAGACTGGTGCTGGGTATCTGATCAGAGAAACTGATGCTTCGGGACATGTCGGATGCAGTGTCTTTTCTTAGCTGCAGTGCCTGAATTGTGGTGGGGTCATTTCTTAGCATCCAAGATCCAATGCTATAAGATTCCAGGCATTCTGGTAGATTGTTGTCACTGCCTATTGTGAGAAAGTAGTAGATTTTAGGTGGAAATATCATTCCTACTTCGGGATCAAAGAGATTATACTTGCCTGAGTGATGATAGTTATTTTTCCTGGATCTGATGGCACCAAAGCTAGAGAAGGGGGAGAAAAGGTAATTGTGAACTATGTTTTCTATAGTGAAGAGGGATCTGCAGCTGTCACATATTCTTTTGAGACCATTTGTTAGACTGTATTGTCAAATACTGCATTGTTTCTAATATGTCAGTCTTTTTACTAACATTCCTAAAATAGAAAAAAAATGTTTATCAAAACAATGATTCCTATAGCTGATATCTAGTTGTAATCAATGTTATTAAAAATATCCATGTTATAATGCCCAAGAGAGATGATATGTTAGGTCGTGGGGAAATAATGATGCAGAACCATCATTGCTGGCAAAGAGAAGCTGCAAATTCCCAGTTGTAAAGTGGGGAGTCAGGGAGGGGTTTGGCATACTTGCTGATGCCAGTGCTTGTAGTCTGAGCAGCTGGCAAAATTCTGCATCATTTTTCACCCTCAAGTTAATAAATCTGTATAGATGTTGTGCTTGTGATTTAGTGTTGAGGGGCCCAGGAGTTCATAATTTATGAGTCTTAGCAGAAGAGCTGCAAAATTAATCTTTACAATAGCAACACCTGTTCTTTGACTCAGCTTTTAATAAATTACATGTGGATAATATTTACCACATTCTTTGACTACCTTCAGATAATAGCAGCCAGGTGTAAAGCTAGTTTTTGGTAGTGTGAAAACAATGCAAAAAGAGAAGATATGGGAGTCACATTGAGTTATTGTAAATTAATGCCTTGTGGTTACTGTTCTACAAGAAAAAGAACGAAAAACTTTTTTTTGGGGGGGTAGTGGTGCAAATGTGCTGAGGTGCAGGAGTTTAAAGAGGCTATTTTCAAAGCCAGTGAATGATAGCTGAACAGAACTAGGTTACTTTGGAATCTCAAAATCTTCCAACAATTATTTGCAACACAGATATGGCAGTGCATATCTTGTCTTATGGAAAGGAGGCCTAGGTTTTCAATTCCTGAAAATCAGTCTTTACTTTCTAAACCCTTGAGGCTCTCTGACAGCTTTTTAAAAATTTATGAGGAGCATCCAGATATAAATAACTAGATGTCAGTCATTTTTAAAGATGTTTCATACCAGTTATAACAATATAAATTTGCAAACATATACCAGAGAAAAATGTGTATTTTTTTCCCCTTACAATGTACATTTTGTGATTAAAATAATAGGAACTAGTGCATACTTTTTATAGTAGAACTGTCACCTAATAACTAAATCTCTTCTGTTTGTTAGATATGTTCTTTGATATTGTGTATGCACTGAGCAAAGAGGAGTGAGAACTGTCAAGGCAGTATGATCCAAAATGAAGAGTGTTTGGCTCTTCTGTAACTTTGCTGTCACTAAAAACATGTAAAAAGGGACCTGTGTTTTCTTCCTCTCAAGACATTTCCCCATTGTTGTCTTCAGTAGTTTGTTTGTATACTAATTCTCTGCAGAAAATTTTCAGAGAATACATAAATATCATTTTTGGAAACAGAAGGGATCTGGAGAAAATATTTACCAGATCCACAGTGTTTCAGGTTGATGAGAGTTTTTTGACAAAAGTAATTTTCTTCATTATGGGGCGCTGTTGCTAAGAAACAGAAAACTGCTTCTGCAGTCACCAGAGCGTTTCTCAGACAGCTTTCCTGAAAAGTTTCAGAGGACTGGCAAGAGCCAGCTTAAGTTTTCCCTTGAGAACAGTCCTAACAGATATTGCTGATTGAAAAATTCTGATGCATCAGTAGCTTCCCAGAATCTTGGAAGGATGACAACTGTCTTTTGTTGTATTTTGGCCTGCTTTTAGTAGCCCAGGGATGGACTTGCTGCCCAAAGTCTGCTTTCCTGAGTGCCTAACTCAAGAAGTAAGTCCCAAAGCAGATATCTCCAGATTCAAAAGTCATGGATATGCAGGATCCCTACACCTGCAGTCAGTTCATTTCACAGATGTATGCGATAGGAAAATAACTTAGGCTTTTAGGGAACTTACTGCTTCATTAGTTCATATTAAATATATATGTGTGTGTGTGTACACGTTCCTTTGCTCCAGTCTGATTAAGGTATAGCAATTTTGTAGTCATTGGCACACTAGGCAGTGTGGCTACAAGTTCATCCTAACTTCAGCTTGTCAACAGAAGTATTAGCTACTCTTGGGACAAGTCTTAAACTCTCACCTGCTGATCTCTGGCAAGAAACTTATGCATTTTGCCACTATACATCTGCAAACTCCTTTCTAAGGGTTTGCAATGGAAAGTCATCTACTAACAAATAAAAGCTGATTGTTAGGAAAAAGTATTATTTATTTCCACTCCATTCATTCTTATACTTCTCCTGAAACACTGCTGTCAAAAGCCCTCTGCTGATTACTTCAACAGGTAATGAATAAAATGTTCGTTTTCCCATTCTGCACAAATGTCTGCCTAAGAAAAAGACCCCAAAAATGAAATACTGCTTTTTGTAGGATCAAGTAATTCAGAATATGTTCCAGTAATATTCCAAACTTTACAATGTTTGTCTGCAGCTGAAATTCCTTATTCTGAGCAAGTTCATACAACTAAACAGATATTCTTTCTTAATAAATTTTTAAAATAGATGTTCCTAAGATTTGGAATATTGCTTGATTGGGGTTCATGAAAAGGAATGTAATGCTGCAATATGTTTTTGATGTGAAAGTTTCCTCTTACTAGAGCCAGTTACCATATGTATGTGTACAAGTAGGAGTGACAGAATCAGGCCTAGAGTAGAAGCTGTTGATTGAAAGTTTTATGGATTAACACAAACACATTCCTGTTAGTCACGTTCAGCTTTTTGCATTTCTATTCTGCTCTGATGCATTATATCAGTACCTGGAAACATCTCTTTCAGAGTTTATGACTTGGGGCAAGACTAGGTTTTTTTTATCTGTTGAGAAACCTAGGTAGAAGGCATTGCAAAAATGTATTAATGAATTACATGCCAAGTTAATAAGATGTAGTTATAGATTTTTGCAGTGAATAGTAAATTCACTACAGATGCTTTTTCTTATCTCAAAAGTGAATCTGCATTCAACTTCTGGGAAACCTTAATTTGAGATTCATTATTCTTTTGAAGAAACCTTGTCTTTCTTCCACCAGATATCTCAAGAGTAGAAATACAAACCAGAATAAAAAACTCAGCATGCTGCATCTCCCCACCCTTTCTAGAGAGTGTCATGACTGTGGTATGCTTGGCATATGAAGGATTTCCCAAATCTCTCTGGACAGCTCCAGGCCCACTTCAGAAGTGGAGTCCCAGTCAGGGTCGGTGTGCTTTAAATACAATTTCCCCAGACCTGTTGGGAAGTCTTGGCTGGATGTCTTGCAACGTTTATAGCTGAAACTTCACCATTTCATATAACAGATCTCTGAATCAGAAAATGAGACAGAAAAGAGTTTTCTATCCTGGAAACACTAGTATTCAGTTATTCATAGTGAAACAAAAGTAGAGATTGACGTTATTGTTACCAGTAGTTGCATCACTCTTGGAAAGGTAAGAGTTTAGATGCAGCCTAGGACAGTTGGAATCAGACTCAACGTTCCTGTTTTTTGACTGAATGTTCTGTTACAGCTCTAGTTCACGTCGCTTTGTTTATTAATATCTGATATTTGGTTTAATCTTGGGAAAAGTGCCCACTGAACTTGGGAAGGGAGGGAAGAATTTTTCTGTCGCAGTGAAAAAAAAAATTCCTGTATTTCAATGCAGACATCTTCCAAACACAAAGATATGAATTTTTGCATTATTATTATTATGGTGAACTTGGATTTCCAAAGAATGTATTAATGTAATACAAATGACATGGTCATTTAAAAAAAAAAAAAAAAGTGGCAGAGTGACTTAGAGAATTGTCAAGATACACATTAGGTGAATTAAAAGCTGGCTCACTGAGGAATCAAAAAATAAGAGAATCGAATGGGATGATGTGGATGAATGGGGCTCATTAATGCCTGATAGGTTTAGATAATTGATGTAAGGGAGAAGTTGAAGATATTAAATAATATGAATCTGCTGATATAATGGCCACATTCCTTACTGGAATGCACTTTATTATAACCAGATGAAACATATTTGAAGCAAATGAAATATATGTGACACCAGAGAAATATATCTGTCTCTGCTGCAGAATAATGAGACTTTGTCCTGGAAAGCAATGACTTAATGGGTTTAGGATGATCACAGATTATCGTCCCAGTGTGAGCTCTTAGAATAATGCTGTAAACAAATAAGGGTAAACCATTCCTTGCATGCCTAAAAAAGTTAAGTAACAAAGTAATTATTCAAAATAGTACCACCTAAAATCTGCAGTTTGGGTGTTGTTAAGATTGGAATTACTTAAGAAATTACAGAAGATTAAAAAAGATTAAAAGTGACCCAGCATTTGAGAAGTCTTGTTAGCAGTTCACCTAAAGGCATCCACTAGGAACTTCAGAGATGATATATGTCGGTAGATCTTTAAATAAGAAAGATTAAACTCTTCAAATTATGACAACGGAAATTGATGCTATGACCTAGCAGCCAGGGGCCTTAAGCATTGTAACCAAAAATTGAGGGAAGTGATTAATTTGAAGTCATTAACATGAGGTGATGGGGCTTTCTCAATGACAGATGTTAATCCAGCTGGAGATTCTGGTATGCAAGTGGTCAAATTAGATGAGCACACAGGATTTTTTTGCTAGTGTCTGTGAATATACTTATTCACTCTCACAAAGTGTAGTCTAGACGTGAAATTTCTGTTACTTCCCTGGGGTAGGCATATTTCCTGTTAGGTATGGATAAAGGTGAGCATGAGTTAATGGTCATATCTGCCTTAATTTCTTTAAAGCTTTCCTTATTTGTGTTTTAACATGTTTAAAGTGATTCTCAGTCCTCCCAGCAGTACCTGGTGAATATCACATGACTACAAACAAAAAGAGCTTGTTCTTTGCAGATGAAAAATGCTTTTTCTTACAAACACCAGATCATGTGCATGACTATTCACATGCATACACATTTTTGTGATTTTATGTTGAGGTTTATTCTATTGATTTTAAACTGCAAAGATTTCCTTAGTCGTTTTTATTATCATAATTTAATCCTTGGAATATAAAAATGATTTATGTGAGAAAGTAGAGTGCCTCTGGATCAAGTATGTGCAACCTATTCTACAGTACCTGCTTGAGCAGGGGGCTTGGACTCAATGATCTCTTGAGTTCCCTTCCAACCTTTGTGATTCTGTAATTCTCTGAAGTTAAAGTGGCTCTTAAAAATCCAAAAATATGAACTTAGAAAATACCAAGAGTTTGGATTAATGCTGACCGTAATATAGATATTAGTAAAATACAAAATAGGCTTTATTTTCCTTGACAAAGCAAGTCAGTAGATACTCTGAGCAGATTTTGTGCTTTGAAAATTTTAAAGATGTATGTGGCAAGAGTGGAATAGAACACAATAATTTATTTGGAGGGGGCCTTCAAAGATCATCTCCAACCGTCTGATCACTTCAGGACTAAACAAAAGTTAAACTGTCCAAACACCTCTTGGACACAGACCGACACACCTGTCAGAGGGAGCAACCACCTCTCTAAGAAGCCTGTTCCTTGGCTTTACCACCTTCACAGTAAAGAATTTTTTCATTCTATCTAGCCTGGATGCCTGATATTAAATGGCAATGTATACCATGCAGTGTTGTTTTGTTTTTGTTTTTTTTTAATGTTATTTTTAATTCAGAAACAACTACAAGTGGCATTCTAAGCTTCAAGGTGAAAAATACTAGTTATCTCAATTTTTTAATTCTGCAGAGTTCTGTGTGTTGTGTAAACAGCCTTGGATAGATGTAAATTCCACAGGTAATTATCTATTCTTATCACTCCAAGTCTGTACTGAACTTTCTTAAAAATTTGTTCAAAATAAGAATATCGACATTAATTTGCATATGCTACAATTAAAATACTCCTCTAACTGTATATTGGTACAGCAATCATATATGAAATAAGTACTTTTATTTGAATCACAAAGTATTCTATGTGTTGAAACACAGGTTGTTTAATGTTGTCCTATTAAGAGATTAGTCTAAAAGGTCAAAATCAAAATGATAATCTTAAGGAAAATAAAGCTCTTCTCTAACATTAGCGAAACAATTTTGGAGAATAAAGTAAAATGATGCTTTCATTGACTGATCACTGACAGGCAAATAATAAGGTTAGCTGCTTGTCTTAGTTTCAGCTGGGATGGAATTGTTTCCTTCATAGTGTCTGGTGTGGTGCTCTCTTTTGTTTCTAGGAGAAAAGCAATGATGTTCACACACCGATGTTTAAAGTTAATGCTAAGCAGTGTTGTACAGAGCCAAGGCTGCACCAGTTTCTCAGCTCATACTAAAAAAGGGGTGGGAGGGGACAGAATCAGGGCCACTGACTTGAACTGGCTAAAGGGATATTCCATGGCATATGATGTGATGTAGAATGAGTGTTTTGCAGGGGTTGGGAGATCGCCGCTCTTTTCTGCCTGAATGAGCTGCCTGCTGGGTTAAACCATAACACTGCTGTTGCAAGGAAATGTAACTTTATAATGAAAATGCAGTTTAATTTGCTGCATGTTGGTGGAGGAAATTTGTCACTTGATTTTGTTTTGACTACATCAGGATTTTTTCGACTGCTTTTCCAAAGCACCAGCTTTGTTGAGTGACCATAACTTAAATTAGGCATAGCTCTTTGTGAAGGCGTGCAGTGACCCTAGAACTGATCTGGTTGAAATATCATTTGGCAAACATAGAATATTTTTACTCAGATAATTCAGTCCTGTGTTGTGTCTCAGCCCTGTGGATGTGTTGACATTTGTGCTACGTGATTCAGGTAGAGCTATGGAGAGTATCTGAGCGTCTGACAGTAGAGGGCTGAAACTATTTCAGCTGACTTTTCATAGAAAAAAAAAATACTCAAGAAAAATGCCCCCAGGGTTTTAGCAGAGACTCAAGTGATGGTAACCCAATGAAGACTGAAGGTCACAGTCATCCTATGGAACAGCATCTGGCCTAGAAGAGCATACTGATGACTGTTCAGCTCAAGGACTGCTGTACAGACTTTCGAGCTGCAGGGAATTGGCAATTTCTTGCATCTTTCATACTACAGAGCATTGTAAAGAGCTAGGAATTACACTGTTCATTTTTTTTATACATTTCTGGATTCCTTCATTTTCCATATTGGCCATGCATTTCTGCTACCAAGAAAAGCGCTTCTTGCTGCAAACCAGAGTGTACTTTTTATTCAATTTATTTGTTGAAACTCTTTTTAGGAAATGCAGACCTCATTTGCCCGTCACTGATGCCTTGTGCAGTCATTTATAGCAGTAAAGAAAGAGCAGATTGGTCTTCTACACCAAGTTTTCACTCAATTTAGTTGAATGCAAATGGCCCCATAAAGTGCAAGGCTCAGGGAGCAGCAAGCAGTGAGTACATCTCTTTGCATTAAATAAGGCTTTGAAAGGCTCTTGATTTCATAGCTAAATGATGGATTCAGCAGAAGGGATCAGATTGCTTCAGAAACAAACAAACAAACAAAAAGTAGAATGACTAATTCCAGGTTGCAAAAATGACCAGGAAGTGAAGGATCTATGAAAGAAATGTGCTTTTTCCTCCTGTGCCAGTGTTCTCCAAGCTCTAGAAAAAGTTATTATTCCTTATTATCTTATTGTTATAAATATGTTTTACAAGGATGAGATTTATTCTGAGCTAAAACTCTGAAAGTTCCTCTTTTATCATGAAGAGAAAAGATTTCAAATTTAAGTAGCAAAAGTCTGCAATGGAAAAGGTTAAGATTTTGTAATGAATTCAATAACCGTGACTGTTCTTGGCCTGTCAGAGAGCAGGTCCATGAATGTGGAATCAGGGAAAGAAGAGAGGAGGGCTGATCCTCGATGTGAGGCTTCTGTTCATTTTGGTTAAATCTTGCTTGGCAATGTACCAGCGTGTGTGTTGCAGTAGAATGTGGGGAATGCTTATGCTCTCTGTGTTTTATTTCCATGATCCTCAAACTGCAATGATGAAACATGATAACTGACCACTAGAGCTATAAGAAATCGCCAGTTAATGTTTCTAAAACATGTCAGAAGTGTCAGTCCCAGTTCTAATGTCTGTCTGGATTTTGTTCTGCTGTAATGTCACAACCATTAAAATGGCTGTAGTTTGTTTCAGTAATTTTACTCAAGTAAATCAATGATGTCTTTCTGCTTATATTAACCACTTTTAAATCACTGTCATTCTCTCTTACATGGAACTGCTCAGCATGTCAGAATGACCCATCTCACCCACCTTAAGCTATCTAAAAGTGAGGGAGTGTAGTCCAAGCTATTTATTCTCTGAAATAGAGAGAAACAAAGGAACATCAGAGGTCTCGGAGATGTACAGTGCTGGGGGAGTGACAGAGAATCCCTTCTCCCTGTCAAGGGCTCCTTTATCTTTTGTATCTCCAGCCTGACTCTTCTCTAGCTCATGTCAGCCAAGAGATGACTTGGTCTTATTAATATCATTTCTTATCAGTCAAGAATTCTATAATGGATATAAGAAAGCATAGATTATATGTAGATTATATGTTCTGGCTGGAATCCCATTTCCTTCTGCAGCTAAGAAGACCACTGTCCCTGGAGTTTTTGCAGATAACAGTCATGAGAAGAATTTGCAAATGGAACAGGCTTACATGTGTTTACTTTTTCCACCCTTAAGACGAATTTGTTACTTAAAGATTGAACTGTGACAGTACTTGAATCTCTGCTAAATGAAGTGTCTCCAAGGAAAACAGTTGTTAAACATCAAGTATAAGTGATGAAAAAATACATATCAAATTAATACTGGGTGAGGAATGTTGCTAAGATTTCCCAGGCTTTATTTCTTCATTTCTTTTTCTTTTTCTTTTTCTTTCTTTTTTTCTTTTTTTTTTTTTGATAAGTGTTTTGCAGAGGCGTTCATGGTATGTGGCTTATTCTGTTGAATATCAGTACAGTATCAGATATAAAACCCAGGCTTATCACCTTGCAAGGTGAAACTTGAAGATATTGTTCCAATACTATCTAATCAATTACCTGGAGATAACAGGGAATGGTTTGCTGCTGCCAAATGCCTTTAATCTTCCAAAGAGAGATTGCATATTTAGGTATAAAAAAGAAATGAAAAAGTTGAAGTTACTGATCCAAATTTGCTTCAGTGTTTACATATGACAGATTGAAGGCTTCTGAAGTAACTAACAGACCTTTATGCACTCAGCTCTGTAATTCAGCATTGTTCGGATGTTGTTTATTTATCAGCTAAAAACCCTTGTTTTCAAACTGGGTGCACGTAACAGGAACAGATGCATCATTACTTAAGTTTTTACAAACATTTGGGGAGGGGGCTGTGTTACAGTCAGCAGCATTTGCAAAACAATCTGCTTCAATGTGCTTGTGGAAATATTTGCAAAAGCTAATTTTTCCATTTTGCTTTGGGGAAAGTTTTCAACCTGAACACAACTGGAAATGAAAACATTACTATCTCACCTCACCCAATTCATTATAGTTACCCATTATACTTAATGCATTGTACAACACTGTTCAATTTTTGCAACCACTTAGCATTATTATTACAAGGGAGAGGCAGAAAGCCCTTTAAAATGCTGAGTAATTGGAAAATATATATATATATAACTAAAGAAACTCTGGTTTGCTTCTGAATATTTTAGTAATTAAGAACAACAGAGATTCATCAAAATCCACATTTCTTATGTGAGTTCAGCATTATGGAAAACTTTTACAAAATGCAAGCACAACATATTTCCTCTTTATCATATTTTTGTGTACATTTTAGCCCTAATTTCTGTGTTTTCTTTTTGATTTCACAGGTTTGTGAAATCAGTGGGATTGCTGAAGAGCAATTTAATAAAAACAAAAGTACGGTGATCAAAACTACACCTGAACATTTGCTTTAGTTTATACATAATAATTTTAAATGAAGTTATTTTTCTAGTATCAGCAGTACATAAGGGGAACCACTCCGATACATAGATGCTTACTGTGGTACAATGGCCTTAGGAAAGAAGGGTAGCTGTCATCTTATAGTATAAAGTTACTCTAATGCTTTTGTTTAGTTTTACCCTGTGCTATTTTGGATTGACATTTGATAAACTCTGCCTGACCAAAATAAACTTTGCCTAGAGACTGTATGTATTTTAACTTGTCTAAGGTTTTCTACTCCATATATTTTTGTAAGCTTTGCTCTTTTTTAGATTAACAGACATGAAAGTATTTTTTGCCCACATCTGCCAATCTGTATGTCCCATTCAGGTCTCACAGAGAACTAGCTGTTTGCTCACAGTCACCTGCAGAGAGGGGGCTGGGGGAGTGAGTGAATGAGGTGTGCAGGGAGCAGGAACAGGTGTTGCCTGTGTCACATAGCTTTGCATTGAGTTTATCTACTTTGATCTTTAAAACAAATAAGGACTGTTAAAAAGGGAACATATCAATAAGGAGTGGAGCATGCATGCAAAAATAAAGTATCTAAAGGAATTTCATATGTACAGTAAAACACTATTTACCCATACGAGTTACTGAAACAAATTTGCTGTTCAAAATAAACTAACTGATATATGCTGTATGCTTGGAAATTTAGAAGATGCTTTGGCACTGACATCAAATGAAGGGATGTGGCAGTTGCATTTACTGATTTCATTTATGTATCTGTTAATTCTGTCAAGTGTGTTTTCAGTTTCCTTTGTCTTTAATTATGTACAGTTGGTTCCTGTATCTTAAACATAACGATATAATGAAAATTGCTTGCAACTATTAAAAACAGAAATAACAGGTCATCTATTTGTTTGAGGAATAAAAATGAATTCTCTGTCATTCGTGTTCCATAGCGTGAAGTTTTTTCCCTGTCTCTCACATTCAGTGCTGGCACAAAATGTGTCTGGTCTGTCTTAGGCATAAGCAAGTGAAATGGAAGATGTGATTGTGCTGAGCTGACTCTTGCTATATGTATCATTGTTGTTTAGACTTCCTTTTTATAAAATGTTTAGCATACTGGAACCCCACAGGAATAGTCCCTTGAAATTCATTGCAGGTTGGGGCTTCATTTAATTACTCATCAATAAAGAAAATCGACTTTGTTGTGTATATTTTCAACACACACATTTGCATGTGGGAGAATATGTTACTATTGATAAGTTATAGTTGATTAGTTTTCTGCAGTAAAGCATTCTTGTGAAAGCACTTATAATTCTAGTAGTTATAGCTATAGTTCTGGGTTAGATTATTCCATAGTGACCATACTTTACTTTGCAATTTTCATTAATGTCAAGGTAGATTTGCCTTTTTTTTTCCTAATTGCTTACATTATTTACTGAAATTATGATCGTATTTAATCCGCGGGGAAAAAATCTCATTCACTTTGATGGAACTAAGATTGCTCATATTTTAAGAAAGAAATCAGAATTTGGCAGCATATTAATGTTAGAAGTTCTTGCAAACTAAAATACTTGAAATACAATTTGGACTGGGCAATGCAGACGAATTTGGTTAGAAACATGTCTCTCTCTCTCTCTCTCTCTCTCTCTATATATATATAAATTCTAATTTTATTACATCCTGAAACATAAGACAAGGTTTATGCAGGAAGGCACAGTATAAATCCTGCTCCTGTTCTCAGTTACAGATATAGTGTGCACCATCAACTCTCAGAAAAATGAATAACTTCACAAGTGTGAAATGTTTGCAAGTGTGGCAGGATGGTTTGACCTTTGTGTGGTCCAGCTATAAAAGCTGTGAAGTCTTGGGCTCCTGAGAGCTGCTGAGCTGCCTGTTCTTGGGGTTGGCTTTTTTTCTCGGGCACTTTGTAAGCTGAAGAGTGGAGGATAAACAATGAAGAATGTGGCTCCCCCCCAGACTAAAACATAAAGAAAATTCCACGTCATTTTTTGTTTTAGCTCTCATGAGGCTTGAATGATCTCATGATTATTTCACACTTGTGGTTAGCAGTAGTCCCTCTATAGCGTATGGCAAGCAATGTTGGCTGATCCTCATGCTCAGCCCTGCAACCACTGCTGGCATTGTAGAGGAGAAGCAGCCACCTGGTACCTTGACTGTGAACAAGCTGGCAACGAAGCTCCAAGGAAGGACTGAGATGTGCTTAATAGAAAACAAGCAGCTGGGCTTAGGGGCTGGGGAGCATAAACAGCAGCTGGGAAGGCTGTGCAGAAAGCAAGTGTGATAAACTTGTTTTCACCTTTGAGCTGTGGGAAGCCTTACTCATTTTCAGTTTGACCTTTTTGACTTCAAAAAGCAGTCTCCATTTGTCAGTTGCTTATGGAATAAACTCTGCCTCCTTGGTGCCTAATTGAACTGAGAATCAGCTGTGTGAGTTCGTGTTGATGTTTCTCTACTTTGTTTGGCAGGAGTATCAAGGTGGTTTGGTGTTTGTTTGGGTTTTTTATGGTGGTTTTTTTTTTTTGACTCTGCACCAGGCACTTCAAAGTCATAGTTCAGTATAAGCTATGTAAAAATGTATCTCTCTTTATCTGCAGGAAACAGTAGATGTAGTGCTTTTCAGAAAGATGCTACGTGGTTCATTGCTGATGCTATTCAATTACTGCTTTTTGATGGAAGAACCGCTACAAACAGATTATTTTTTTTCCTAGCCATATGTTTACATCTTTGTTTTTAAAAGCATTTGCTAATGCAGTGATATAGGGAAATTGTATTCTCAGTGCTACTTGTTAATGACAAAAATGAAAACATATCTAAGTATATGAAAATGAATGTAGCTTGTCTAATAAACAGCTGTCCTGTCAAATGTCAATTTATTAAAAAAGAAGAAAAGGTTGTTATTGCCATACAAGTTTCTGTTGCTTTCTTTTTAGAACTTCACACCTTTGATACATTACCTGGGTAACCATAAAAGCAACCTTACTATCTCTGTTCATTCCATTAATACAATGATATTAATAGCTTTCTTTCTCTATTGCTCTTATCAAGTAACTTCATTACTTGACAGACTTAATGGCATGACTTCTTGCTAGCCCACTGTCTGGCTCTAAGATTAGAAGGTCCAGCAGAGGGAGAAATGGGAAGGAAATTTTCTTTGCAGAAGTTATTAAAATAAAATTTTACTTTTGGAATTATTATGGTGTGGATATTTATTAAAAGAATAAAATTGCTTTTGGAATATTATGCAGTGGAAAATTTCTCTCAGCAAATCCTTGAAAACTTAAGCAAAAATTTAAAACCACCTACATAATAAACAGCTGTACTGTGCACATACAGTATTAACAAAGCCTTCTGGCCCTGTGGGAATATTATTCCTAAAAATATATTTTTATTTGCAGTTTTGGTCTCTTTCAAATTAGAGAAGGAGATTTTTCTCCTGCTCCTTGGAGTATTGTTTCAGTTATCTTTGTATCTAAAATATAGACATAACCGGCTAAAAGCAGGAGAAATCCTTTATTGCAACAACTAAACTCATGCAGGCATATGAAGAAAATGAAAGCTAAGTCACAGATGTGTACATGACGGTGTTGTTTTGTTGCCCTGGCTGTATGTAAACATGCTTTACGTTTAATCACAAGAACAATTAATGTAAAATACTAAAAGGCCTTTATGGGATAGGTTCCAATAACATGGAATTGTCTGTAGCAAGAATACTAACCATGCAGTTCATGCTTTGAGTTGCCCAGTGTTTGGAGGCAGGAAAGTTTGATACTCCTTTGCCGTTGACCGTGGACTCTTCTTTGGTTTAGGCCATAGCTCGTTCTGTAGGAACTATGTAGATATGAGTGGCTTGTTTTGTAGATAGTTTTAGATAAAAGTGCAAAAGCTTGAAGTTAGTTCAGTAAAGTTTATGAATGGTTTGACAACATTAGGTAGCTTGGGTACTCCTGAAATATTACAGAATCACATGGATTGGAAGGGACCTCTGGAGATCATCTAGCCCAACTGCACAGCTAAAGCAGGTTCCCTACAGTAAGTTATATAGAAAAGCATCCAGACAGGTTTTGAATATCTCTAGAGAAAGAGACTCCACAACCTCTCTGGGCAACTTGTTCCTGTGCTCTGTTTCTCTCAAAGACTTCCTTCCTCATGTCCAGATGGAACATCCTTTGTTCCAGTTTGTGCCTATTGCTCCTTGTCAAGCCATTGTACACCAGCAAAAAGAGCCTGGCTCCTTCCACTTGACTCCTGCTCATTATATATTTATAAACACTGATAAGCTCTCTCCTCAGTCTTCTGTTCTCTAGGCTGAACAGTTCCAGGTCTCTTGTTCTTTCCTCACATGAGAGATGCTCCAGGTCCCTCATCATCTTTGGACCCAGCTATCAAGATGTGGCCTCACCACACCAGAGTAGAAGAGAAGGATCACCTCCTTTGACCTGGTGGCCATGCTCTTTTTAATGCACCCCAGGATACCATTGGCATTCTTGGCCACAAGGGCACACTGCTGGCTCATGGTCAACCTGTTGTTCACTAGGACTCTTAAGTCCTTATCCTCAGAGCTCCTCTCCAGCAGGTCAGCCCCTAACTTGTACTGATGCACAGTTATTCCACCCTAGGTGCAGGACTCTATGTTTGCCCTTGTTGAACCTCATCAGGTTTCTCTCTACCCAGCTCTCTGGCCTGTCCAGATCTTGTTGAATGGCAGCACAGCCTTCTGGTGTTCCCACCAAAGACAACTAAAGCATATCACTGAAGAGACTCCACAGGAAAGCTAACATAAATCTGTCATCTTTGACTTGACTGCTTGATCTTACCAGGGTCCTCCTCTCCTAGAAATATGCACATGTTAAGCTACACAGGGAGTGTAATAGGAAGTGAATCTGGAAAGGGCCTCAAGGTATCATTTAGTTGCTAACCCTCTGACAGCATAACTCCAGTAAAACCACTTCCGACAGCTTTTTATCTAATCTGTTCTGAGAATGTCTGGAGATGGGGAATCCACAGTCAAGCAGCCCCTATTTCTTTCTTATGTTTATCTTTGAAAATCACATACCCACGTGCTTGTGCTTTTTCTTTACAGTGGTTTCTCCGGACATGATCTTCCCCCTTGAATGCATTCTTCACTTCTTAACTGCATGCATATTTTTTCAGTTCTGATAACACTGAATTCAGATGCCAGGCAAAGCAGCATAGTGAAATGTTGGACCTGTAGAACCTTTTGAATTTTTTAAATGATTTAAATGGGCTAAAACTTCTTGCAAGTATTACAGACACATATACTGAAGAAGGGTTGTTGCAGATCATCACATGTGACAGGCACTGACAGCAGGACTTGTGCTCTGCAGGGTGCCTATGTTGCTAATCTGAAAAGTTCTGTTTTTGCACTAGAAATCACATGTGATGAACCAGCAAAGAGTCATTCAAACCTGTATGCCTCAGTCATTGTATCTGTCTCCAAAAAGTGCATGAGGAATTCATGAGTGAGTTTCAAAAACTTGCCAAAATGCTCCCTGGGGCCTGATAAATACCATAATTCAAAATCTCTCCGTAAGTGCCTCCAGAAATAATTCGGTTCCTCCTGATGTGTGTAATCCAACACCTACGCACTCACAATTCCAGGTTTAATAAAGCGTGGGGCCCTTTGGCTGAGATTCCAAAGCAACTTTTACTTCCTATCCCCCCAGGTGATGCTGCACTTCTTCATCCAGAACACATTATCTGTTGTTGACTGTTCATCTGGACATGGATCTTGCAGAATTTTAAATATTTTCCTATGAGTATGTGTTGAAAACATCTGATGGTCATGCCTAGGGTACTGTGATACATAGGTCTTTTGGGAGAGACTTAAGCATCAATCTTATTCATAATTCTCTGCCTGCTCTCCCGAAAGACATTAAGCTATATAAAAGACAGAGCTAAGCTTTTCAGATCATAACACAGTCAAAACTGCAGATAGAGATGTATGCTCACTGTTTCCTTTTAAAAGCAATTAATTCACAATATGATGAATTAAACTTCAAATTAAATCTTCTGTCACTTGTTCTGTGTTCAAATTCTGGAACACTGATTTTTCAGCTTTCAGTATAAGTATTGCTCATTTATGAAATTTTGCAGCCTATGCTCTTTGAAAGTATGATACAATTTTCAGAAATGTGATAAATTTTGTTCTTATATTCATATATTCATCTATGTCAGGGTGGTTTATATGGGACACGATCTCAGTTGCTGTAAAAAAAAAAGCAAAACAAAACAAAACCAGTCTCCCAAAACCCAGTATCTTTGTTCTCTTCTGCTGATAGGATAAACAATGCCTTTGCAATACTTCATGGTAATTTTCACTCTTACTGATGACTCAGAAAACTGAAATCTATGATAAGTGTCATGCAAAACGGGCCTTATCTGCTGTATATCTGACAGGCTTATCCCTTGTAGAAAATACAGTAAGAATTACCAGCACAAAGAAATAGGCTTTAAAGAGAATATGATTTTTTTTACATGGATTTTTCCTTCATTTCAACATCTAATGCGGTCATATCATATCATTCTTTTGGTTACAGTTTACCTGCCTTTCATATTTTTGTGCTCTGTGGTAAGTCTAGTTATAAATTGCAGTGCATTGGCCTGATAGAGATGATAGAGAGGCACCAAGATAAAGTTTTATCCTGTTTCTTACTGATACAGAGGAAATGTTGCTATAGATCTGTGTTAGATGGTATTCACTTCCATAACACAATTTTTTCTAGATCCACTACATTGGTCTTCCATTAAGTATAATAAGTTCTTTGTTCAAAAAGCCAACTCCTTATGGTATCATGAAAAGCATCACCTCCAAACTGCCCTATTGTCTTTCAAAAATGTGAATTGGGCTCTTTATTAGTCAAACTTGTTTAGTCAGAGTATGGTCTCCCAGCAGTTCCATTGTCCTGGCATGCTGAAAGATATTCCACACCCTTGCTGTTGTTTCCAGCAGCATCTGCACTGTACAGTGGAGTCCCAATTCCTGCAATCTTTATATTGTATAAGCTTGGAAGCCATCCATTTTTTTCTTGGACATTTATTAAATATCATATGAAAATTTTCATCTGTTAACTATGTGAGTTATGGAAGTTTAAATTCTTTCTGAATTATTTCTTTTGGGGGTAGGAGAACTTCAACATAGATTAATTACAGGGCTACAGTTTTTCCATTGGGAATATCCTTCCACTGCTCGCTTCTTAAATAGTGTTTGAAGTACTTAATTGAGGTGGCTTCTCTAATCCAAATTTAGCATTTCTGAGAGGCAATACTAGTTTTTCCTCGTAGTAATTATAATCTACCACTACCGTGGGATTTTAAGGTGAGTTAGGGTGATAACTGAGACAGAACTGAAACTTAAGTTGTCTCAATTTACAAAAGGTGCTTAGGGGCAAGGAGCATCTTTAGGTCATCCCTCTGCCACCTCCTGCCCCCGACTCTTTTTAATATATTGCTTACTGAAGTGGAACACAGCTGTTTGTTTCTTTCAGCACAAGGGATAAGACTGCATGGATTTATGTTTCACTGGTACCTTGACAAGGAGGAAATACTCCCCTTCCACCCCTCAGGATATTTCTTTCCAAGGAGAAGCTGAGATCCTTCTTTCCAGTGTTACTTTTGGTCCGAATGTAATTATGAGAGCCTTTTTAAGAATGCTTAGGATACTTTCTTTGTTTGAAGACTTAAATTCGCATACAACTAATGCAGCACTGACAAGAATTTATGTTATTATTTTCCCCATTTTTTACATAATTAAGAATTTGGGGGATAATATGGACCAATGCCACTGGATTTCAAATTAATTAGACAGCACTGACATGGTGCTGTGAGTTCAGCTTGCAGCTCAGGCCTTACTGATTGCCATACTTTCTACCCTTGCTGATCATGTCATAGGTCTGTGACTGCCTGTTGTGCAGCCTGAATAATTTTTATTTTTAAATAAAAGCCAGTGAAGTCAAACAACTTTCTTTTTAGTAGGAAAAAAACATTTCTATTAAAATATTTTGGAATGCTAAGGATAAGATTATGGACAAACTACCATTTACCTTTTCAGATTTCTTTTTTTGACAAAATGTGATAAAATCATGAATTTCTTGAATTCTGTTTATAGTGTTGTATTTCTTCAGATTTAACAAAAACATTTCAGGAAAAGGGGGGCTTTTAAGGAAAATTTTGTCTACTTGGTAAGATTCATCTTACATTGTTTGTTGTAGGTTTAATCTCTTTCTGTCCATTTATCTATTTATGTCTGTGCCATAGCACTGGATGTATTAACCATGTGAAGAACAAACTTCTCTTTCATCATGTTGGATTTGGTATCACCTTTGGATTTTAACATTTTGATGATGGTGTATTGCTGTTAGAGAATCTGAATTTTATTATATGAAACAGTTTCACAGATCCATCAATAAAAAGTCCTCCCTTTTTCCATTTTGTGTGCCAAGAACTGGCCTGCATTTTAATTTCACTATGATGTCATAATGCACTGCAGTGTTTTGGCTTATTGTCTTTGTGATTTTTTCACCACTGGAAATGTTTGATCACCACTCAGTTAAATGTCAGGTTTAATTTTCTCCTTAGCTAACTTAGATTTAACACTCTTACAGGCTGGTGTGAGCTGTTCAAAGACTGTTCTGCATTCTTCTTCAATGACAAATAAATAGTCTTAATTTATGTTTGTATTTCTTAGTAGGAAGTCACATGCCTATAGGTGAATTTTCTAGGCATTCCTTGTTCGTTTACTTCTTTTAATTATTGGAATGAATGGCATGACATTTACTCACATATATATAGCTGAATGTCAGTTGACTCTGTGACAACCTATGAGGGTCTGATTTTCTGTTTTTCACAGATCCAGAGTGCCCTTAAGTATAGGCACCTGTTGGCATTTGCCATGTGTATGAGTCTGAAAGGCCATGACAACTGTCCTGAACTTACAAGGTTTTGTCTTTTCCTTCCTTTCAGTCCTCCAAGTTCCTTTCCTTTGAAGCTGCTGTAATGGCTTTTATGCTATACCAATTTTTTTTTTCTCTTACAGGTCTATCTTCAGTGTGTGGCTTGCCATATTAAGTGTTTCTTTTTGCATGTATGAAATGCTTTATTATTGCTGTAGGTGTTCTCAGCTCTGTGTTCAGAGAGAAAGGTTTGTATGTGTCTGTGTTGGGAAGTGAAGGGAGTTTGTCCATGTGTGCATCTGTACTTCTGTATGCACATATGAATATTTCTGTAAATCTTTGTATTGTTGTCTTTTGGAACAAGTGGAACTGGGTGAGTGTCTCTGCAGCCCAGGATGGGAGGTCTTTATATTGCTCCAAGTGAATATCTGAACTTGCCCATGTTCTGGGTTCTGTGTTTCTGAAGGCCCCGCACTCGTACTTCTGCTTGGTAATGTGAACTGAAGCCCCTCTTGAGTCAGCAGATTACTAGAGAGTTTGGGAAATCAAGAGATCCTCACTGAAACCCTCTGAAGCCACCTAAATACCATCTTCTCATTGTCCCCTTGCTGTGTTGACTGCACTTGGAATCTTCTATGGTCATCAGACACCGGTGTCCCAGGAGGGTGTCCTGTTACTGACCCAAGTTGAATGTTCCTGTCTTAGGTTGGAGAACAACCTTAAATCCAAAAGAGAAGAGCTTTGTTTCTGCTCTTAGAAGGATACAATTTAATGTTGTTTGTGCTGCTGCAAGGCAGCTTTCCAGTTCTGGAGAGGATGCTCCCTGAAAACCACCTATTTGTGGGTGGCTAGATGCCAGTGTGCTGAAATGCTGTAGAAACTGCTTCACTCTGTCACACGAGTTGACTTATAGACAATATTTGCTGAAATACGGCCTTGACCTGCAAAGCTTCCAAACTTGCCATTTACTTTGTGCCTTCTGTATAAGGAGGCACCAATTTTCTCTTTTTTGAGGAAAAGAATATTTACTCACATGGAAAGAGATCCTGTTTACAAATTAAAGAAATAATTTATTCAATAGCAGTGGAAAGGAATATTTATTATACAAAGAGGACAAATGCTCACCGGTGTATTATACAGGTGTATGGGAACAGCTGAATCATGGCCTGAACCTCTGATTGACCACCTGAGGTGAGCAATGAGTCAGCCCTGGGAGAACAGGTGAAGGCAATTCACCTGTGCTGCTGGAAGGGGTGGAGCCTGGCTCCACCTCTCCTAGACCCCACTTAAGAGCTGACTGTTACTAGAGAAGGATTATTAGTGAGCGCAGGACAGAGGTAAGCTTTCTATCCATTCTTCTTTAGTGTGTAACTTGTTTAGCCTAACTTCTTGTATATTTAATTATAACATCTGTATATTCATTGATTATAGTACAGGAGTCTAATCTTATTACATACTTTTCAATGTTTATGTTCTTACAATTCCTTTTTGATATGATTTAATTTTCCTGCAAAGGAATACTGGGAGGTTTAAACTTTTTTTATTGCTTGTATTGATTTGCAGTTGAAATTGTTGATTTAGTAGAGTATTCTCTTTACGTGCTGTTATAAAGTTTTCTATTCCACAGAATAGTTTGAATGTGGCTTATTGGCATATTTCACAGTAATAATAAGACTTAGAGCTAACATACAAGACAATGGAAAAAGATAGAATGAGTAGATAACTGAAATGTTTAATCTACCACTGTAAAATGTAATATATTATTGTGCGTGGGTTGGGAAACTACTTTCTGAGCTGTAGCCCAGTGCAAAAACCAAAACAAGTAGTGGCCTTTGACCTTCTTGGAAAGTGACGGTGTATTTCCAGTGGTGACAGCCAACACCGTTCCTTGATTTATACCAGAGCAACTTTCATTTAATATTGACCATATGGCAATTTTCACCACCTACGTTGTTCAAGACCTATGCCAGTAGCACACAAAACAGCGAACCTTTTTCCCAGGCAGCTCCACTAAGACAGAGGTTGCTGCATTGTGGCATATTGATTGATAGTGCAAGGCAGTGATAATTAGATCTCTCTGAATTCTTTATAAGTGGGCTTGGACTTTTGAAGCTTATTGAATTATTTTGACATTATCAAATATGCCAACTTCTTTTCAAACTGTGTATTTGAAATATGTGATGACAAAAAAGTGTAATGGGAAGAAAAATTGCATACTATAGCCCACAGCCTTATTTTAATTTATATTAACAGATAATTTTAGTTTATACAAGAAATGAATGTGGAGGGTGAGGGGAATATTATTGGGAACCCTTGATATTATACCTCACATCTTCAGGTAAGAACGTTCCAGACATTTTACAATAAACTTTTCTTCCTTCTAATTTTCCTTTTTACAGTTGTAGTTGCTGTGCTGCATGCTAGAACAAAACCAAAGGTAGGCACAGTTAGTCTAGAATTTGGAGAGGAATGTGTTTTGATTTGCAGAAGTATCATTGTTAAAATTCTTGCAGGTCAGGGACTTCCCTGACACACGGGATTGCAGGAGAGTGTCGTCTTAAGACTGAAAGGAGGACAGTTTGGTATCTCCCTGTACTCACGTTGTTTATACGCTGGTTCTGTGTTCCAGTGAAAAAGGAAATTCTTTCTTTCATCATTAGACATGCCAGACATCTGTATGTGGATACATGGCACTCATGTATTTGTTCCTGTTTGGAATTTTTTTTACCATAAGTATGTGTAGAGTTCTGCCCTTCAGTTGACTCACTCAGTATGATTTTACTGAATACATTAAGCTTTGTGAGCTAGACATGAGTTTCACAGAGGCTGTTTAGCATCTAGCTCTGACCATTTTTCCAGTTTGACTATTTAATGGGTCAGTATGTGCATCATTAGGCCATCAGAGCCTTCTGTTGATACTGGATCTATGCCAGCTGTGAACCTACCCTCTCCCTTCTGCCAAAGTTAATGTTTCCTGGGCTGTGTGTTGACTAAGGTCAGTATAAGCTGAAAACCAACCATTGACTTTCAACAATCCTCTTCAGCCAGATCCTCAGTCTCCTGGTATTTGCAGTTGAACCAGCTCTGGGTTCCCATAAACATTAGTCCTTTGTAGGATCCAAGATACAGAATTCATAGTTGCATTATACGTATATGGAATTGGGATTGAAGGGGGGCAGGAAGAAATGTCAATCCAGTATAAACAGTAAAATCATATGTGGATAAAAATGGTTAGTACACCTTCTTTAAGACTGCTATCTTGTCACAGTTACTTTTGAAAACAACTATGAACTTCTATTTCCTGTGCCAGGAGTTCTGTGGGGTGCTTCTGTTAGGTGCAAAATGGAATTAAGTGAAAAGAGAGCTTAAAACATGTTTACTCTTTCTGTTGTGAGACTGGATTTCTGTGATGATAGAATTGGAGGAAAAGTAAGTTGTGGAGAGGACATGAGCAGTAATTTTTCTAGTCAGTGAGAAGATAAGTAAGCCAACCCAAAGGAAAAAAGAATACATATGTTTATCCTACTATACGATGTTTTGCAACCTACCATAGGGAACCTGCTTTGGCAAGAGGATTGGACTTAATCCCTGGAGGTCTCCTTCAACCCTACAGTTCTATGATTGTGTATATGAATTTCTTCTACCTCAACAATGGTAATGAAGTTTGACTGTACGCTGCCTTAGTCTCAGTAATACTTAGTATTCTTTTTAGACATTCAGTCTAAAATTCAATCTAGTTTTTTCTTCTTCCTTTCTTTAAATATACTCCATTGGTTGTGTATTCATTTCAGCCCCATCAAATCATAATGGTTTGCTTTAATATTAAGCTGTGATCATATACATTTAGTAATTGTATAAAGATTGAGTTCTTTTGTTAAAAGAACCTGTCAGATACTTGTCAAGAGCTTCAGACTCCTAAATATATAACTGTTAAATGTAAACTATTTAAAGTATTACTTGTGTTTTGTTTCGTATTAAAGCAGGCAATACACTTTTTAAGGCATTCTGCCCACATTTTGAAAAAATAAATAATCTATTCTTGGAAAAAGAATCTTCAATTCTACCTAACTAAAAAACATGTTATGCCTGTATGAATTGAGTATATGCTGAGTTGTTTGTTGAATGTCAGTATTTACTGGCTGCAGAGATGACAATACCATAACAATAATGAACAAATAAACTTTTTTTTGTCTTGTTCTTTGCAATCATCTATCCTTAACCATCAGGTAGACCCACTTTTTACTGCCCTTGATGGAATCAACTGATTAGAAGAATATAGTCCTTAAATGAGAAACTTAAAACTATGGGCTGTAGACCAATATCACTAAAACTTTAGGAGGTTTGATATTGATTTTCCAGCAGTGGGATTTCATATCTTTTGTTTCCAGATTTCATTAGTCATCTGGGACTAAATAAAAAGGGAGAGGCTTTTCTTCAATGCCAGGAAGCCAGGAATCACAAAAGCGCCTTGCAGAAAGAAGAAACCACTAAACCATTACTGCCAATAATTACATATTTTTACTGCGTATATTCCTTAAAATTTAATAATGATGTTTTGGCAATTAAGGTGTACTCAAAGCACGCTGATGTCTTGCTTTAGCAGATTAAGATGTCTGGATCTTTTTTACTTAAAAACATCTTTACATGGAACGCATGAAGTCAGAAATAATGTGTTTTGTTGAACATATACAGACTTTCTAAAATTGCTTGATCCAGAAATAAAGAAAGAGAGGAGTTGCTTTACTTAGTTGCCAACCAGCTCAGTAACTTAGTTCATTTAGCTGTAAAACAACTCTGTAGTGAAAGATTAGCAAAAAGGGTTTCTGGAAATTCTCCAGACCTTTTCTTGGAGAGAGGAAAAAAAAAAAAACACTAATACCATCTTTTTTATTTTTTAATAAAATAAATTATTTTTAATTTTTTAATAAATTTTAGCATGGCACAGTCTTCTTTACAATTAGCAAGAAGGAAAAGCAGCTAGTTCTGCTGGTGGTTCTTTGATAGAAGAGTCCTTGAACTCTCAGCCATCAGTTTGCTATTAACTGTAAATAAGAATTTTCCAAGCTACTTAAAAGAGGGCTGGCTAGTGTTAAATGATATGGACTTGTCTATATTTTATCTGTTCTCATGATTTTTAGAATAGGAAATAACCGTTACCAAAATTTATTCCTAATATACTGTCTGTGGTGAAAAGTATGTGAAAATTAATGAGAATATAAAAGTCATTTTTTCATGTCATTTTTGACTCCAGAAAGGACCAGAAGCTCTCCTCAGATTTTGAGGTATCATCTTCAAACTGATACCTCTGTAAGCATCTGAGCAGAGCTCAAGTATAAATAATGGTAGAGCAGTTGCTTTAGAAGGCTGACTGCAACTGGGGCAAAGCACAAGTAACATTGAGTCTCTTACTAAGACCCAGTATCTCTTGCTTTAAAAGTGAAGCCTTTTTTAAGATGTATTAGATTATTGGAATGGAGCAGGATGAGATATGATGAAGTGAGGATTACTTCTGGTATGTGGTAGTGAGAATACTTTTCTAGTCATCATAATAATACTTTTTTCTCTGTTCTTACAAAGATAAGTATCAGTACATGTTGGAGGCTCCTTCCTACCCAAGCCATTCCATGACTCTATGTGATAATCTGCTTCCTTTCCTGTTGCAGGAAGTCCTGACCACAGTGAAGTCTTGAGGAAAAGCTCTGATTTACTTTATTCTGGTTTCTGTTCACTGTGCACACAGATACCAGTGTTCATGCGCTGCTAGGCCTTTAGGTGGTATGTAATTCTACATGCTTGTGGGTTTTTTCCACCTATTACAACTCGTTTTTTTTCCAAGTGCCACACACAAGTCCCCATTTGTACTTTCCTGCTCTTAATCTATATCTTAATCTATAGCTTGACTGGAGTCAAAGAAAATTTAAAAGCTGATATGACAAATAATGTCCTGGATTCACCTGGGGTAGAGTTAGTTTTATTCATAGTAGTTGGTACTGAATTAGTGTTGAATTTTGGATTTAGGAGAAAAATAATGTTGGTAACACCCTGATTGCTGAGCAGGGTTCACTGTTCTTACAGCAGCTTCTTTTCTGCTTCTTATGCTGCCCTGTTGGCAAGTAGGCTAAGGCTGCCCAAGCAGCAGATGGGAAGGGATGCAACCAGGACAGCAGACCTTAATGACCAAAGGGACATTCCATACTGTATGATGTCATGTTCAGCAATAAAACTGCAGGGAGTAGACCAAGGAAAGCTACTATTGCCTGGGGGCTGGCTGGGTGTCAGTTGGTTGTTGGTGAGCAATTGCTCACCGCATCACATCCTCTATGCGTTCTTTTCTTTCTTTGTTGCTTTTTCTTTCTTTTTTTTTTTTTTTTTTTTTTTGCTATTGTCTCAACCCATCTGTAGTAAATTTTCTCCCCCATCCCTCTTGGGTAAAGGGAGTGAGCAAGCAGTTTTGTAGTGCTTAGCTGCCTGCTAAAGCACAGGTTAAACCACAGTAGGCTTTGCCCTAGGGTCAACAAATACAATCAAAACATACTTTTATTGTATGTAAAAGCACTGAGTGCACTGTATGCTTTGTGGGAAATGTTTTGAAGTACTCTTCCAGGAGTTATAAATTCATTTCTGAGAATAATTCTTAAAAATAATCAGATGCATTGGATGAATAAGAGGTGTCTTCTTTCAGAAGAAATCCCTTCACATAAAATTAACTTGTACACTCATTCTCATATTAACATTCCTGCCTTTCAAATCATAAAGTCATAGAATCATTAAGGTTGGAAAAGACCTCAGAGATCATCTAGTCCAACTGTTCATCTACCACCAGTGTTGCCCAGTAAACCATGTCTGCCCTGTCCTCAAACACCTCCAATGATTCTATTACTTCTTTGAGAATCCTGTTCCAATGCATTACCGCTTTCTCAGAAGAAATCTTTCCTAATATCTAGCATGAACCTCCTCTGGTGCAACTTGAGGTCATTACATCTCTGATTAACTGGGAGAAGATGCCAACCCCCACCTCTCCACAGCTTCCTTTCAGGCAGTTCTAGAGAGGTCTCCCCTGGGCCTCCTCTTCTCTGGACTTAACAGCTTTCTCAGCTACTCCCCATAAGGCAAGTGCTCCATACCCTTCACCAGCTTTGTTGTCCTTCTCTGGACATGTTCCAGGCCCTCGATTTCTTTCTTGTAGTGAGAGTCCCAAAACTGAACAAAACTTGAGTTGCAGCCTCACCAGTGCAGAGGAGCAATTACCTCTCTGCTCCTGCTGGCCGCACTGTTTCTTATAAAAGCTGGTATGCCATTAGCTTTCTTGGTCTCTTGAACACACTGCTGGTTCACGTTCAGCCAAGTGTTAGCCAACAGCCCCAGACACTTTTCCTCCACAAAATGTTCACTGGGACAGGTTACCTAGTGTTGTCGTTGATGCTCTCTGCCTGGAGACTTTCAAGGTGAGGTTGGGTAAGGCTGTCAATGTCTCTGTTCATTGCAGGGGTGTTAGACTAGATGACCCTCAGAGATCCCTTCCAACTCCAAGGGTTCTATGAGTGTTACTTCATGACTCTGCCAGGCAAACATACTTAGCTTTTTTGATGCAGAAGATCCAGTGGTGCTTATGAGACCTTAGTGTAAGGTCCAAAGATCTTAAATCTAAGCATCGTTATTGTTTATACATTTGGGAAGAGGAGAGGTAGAAAGTACTGAAAAAATTAACCTGCTTAGTCTTCTTTTTGAACTGCTGGCTGTTAGTGTGTATTCCCTGCATCTATGTGCCTCCATCTGAAGTAAACTGGCAGTCAGGAAGAATGGACCATGACTTTGTCTGTCAGTGGGCTATGCCTCAGTATTAAGCTCGTTTGCAGAAGTCTGGGTATAGTGCTGACTGATCCATGCTCGGGTCTGTAACTATCACTGAATTGTTAGAGGCAATCAATACATTCACTGTATCATCCTTTTTGTCACTTGCTGCTTATTGTTAATATCTCTTCATTATTCAGTTACTTGATTAAATGACTGGTAGTATATGCTTGAAAGACGTGCATAGTTTACGTAGCTTTGTAATCAACTCTTCATTTTGTAATAAATTGAATGAATGAAGGGAGGAGGAAGAAACACGTGGAACGAGGACTCCTGTCATGCAATAAAACGTGGGTCTGACTTAGTTTCAACCACAAGCCTTCTGTAGGATTCTCCTGCTCGTGCAGGGATGAAATGTGACATTTCAGTCACTTTAGTTTGAGATTAAAAAGTTTTTGTAGCAGTACTCCTCCCTTTGATTGGTTTTTTGTTATTGATGTGTACTTCCTTCTAATTTTATTTCCACAGCAATTTATGGTTTGAGTTGGATTGGAAGTGAATTTTTTTTTCAAGTTGAAGAAAATAGTAGCAATCAGAAAACAGTTTTGTTGCTGCTTGTTTTGCTTCCCTTTGTTTTGTTTTCTACCCTGACCTCATTCATGGTACAACTCTGAAAATAGCTATGCTAATACAATGTGAGGATTGCAAGCATATATCCAAGCTCCACACAGGACTGCTCAGATGATGGGCTTAGCAGCAATGCTGCTTCCACAGCAAAGGAGCAAACCAAAGAGATTAGAAGTTGTTACATGAAGAGAAGGATGATTTCTTATCCTGGGAAATTCTGGTTTGTCTTTGGTTACCAGTACCACTTGTACATGATCATGCTGTTAACCAGCCACAACATGATACCATAATGAGTTATCTCAAAACTGGATATTAAGCAAGAACATCCAGAGAAAATAGGTCATAATTGAATAAGATTAGATTTTTTTATCAGAAATACAAAAAAATGTATTATTTACCTGTGGTATATATGTTCCTTTGTTTTCAAGTGTATATTAAGAATGATCTAAATTGCTGTAAATGACTATATGTCAACACCAGAAAAAGATTATCTTCCATACACAATAGCAACAGTATTTTCATGTCAGAAGCCTATTTGAAGAATGACTCTTGATCAAATTTCACTTTTTTTCTCACAGTAACTATTTAATTGCTTAGCCTTTTTCTGTTCGCTAGTATATCATCTAATTAATCTGCTCTGATTTTTACTAGTGTACAACACTAGGAATTCATTTCATGATGAAATCTATCTCTGTTTTGTAGATCTGATAGGTATTCATCACATTCATATTTTTATTAGAAAATGTTTGGCTTTGGATAGCCGCTAATAAAAACAGAATCAAATGAAATCTGGAATGTGTTATGGCTTCAATACTAATTGAGGTTGAAGACCAGATGGATTTACTGTTGCAATCTATTCTTGACTGATCCATTGCTGTCCTCCTGAAAAAAATCTCTTCTGGATTTGTGCATTTGTAGAAGGCGTATTCAAATGAGTGATTGAATAAGAGTATTCAAAAACAAATATGTTTCTGTGCTAAGATGATAAAATTTACAATGTTTTTTTTATCTTAACATACTGCTTGAGTTAAGTGGGGATACTAAAAAGATTAAATAAATTCCATTAGAAGTAATAATTAGGTTTAAATCTTTTTTGTATGTGTATCAAAGTCTTTGGCAGATCAAATCAGCTACTACCTTACATGTTGTTAGATCATCCTGTGCTGTCTCTCTCCATGAAGACAACCATTACATGAATGCTATGAGATTTAAAGAATGAGGAGTTCCTATTTTCAACTTTTTTTGTCCACCTTATTTTGAGGGTTCCCTCTCTTGGTTACCAAGGTCTCAAAGGCATAAAACAGTATAATCCTAAACTAAACCATGTTTTTATAAGGTAACTGAAGTGGAAGCCTTGCAGTTGGTTTGCTGTATATCTCCAGTTATATCAAATCTGTTTGATCAATGACAAATCAGTCCATTCAAAATCTGAAAATACTAGTAACCTAAATCAAATCTGTTTTCAAGTGTACTTTTCCATTCACAGTCTAATTATAATAAACTGATGCTGACAACCATTTTTATAGCAAAGTACTTGCGCATTCCCATTTGATATTATAGAATAATTCTATAGACTATACCTTACTTCACAGTTTCCTGTTGGATTTCTTAGTGCTTTAATCTTTTATTACCAAACAACAATATCTGAATAGTGCAGTAATGGACTAGATAAGCAGATTATTGTTTAGCTGAGCCAATACAGTTCTTTTGAATTTGTGGCCCCTCTGATATTGTTTATATAGAAGTTTTGGAAAATAACTATGTTATGAATCGCTGCTTAAAATATTTCTGAATACCATATTATTAAATTCCCCATGGAACCCAGCTGGATTATAGCAACAGTTTGTTTCCTACTCTTTATCAATAAAATCCAACACAGAACATGGTAGACCTTCAGTGACCTTTTCTTATAAAAAAGTAAAAACTATATCTATCCTGACTCTACAGCTAATTAAAAAAGGTTTATCTCAAGTTTGATGTGGACTTTGGTTAAATAACCTTTACAAACAGCTTCAGTTATACTTACACTGTGTAATGAAACAACAAAGTTCAGTAGTTCAGACACTTTTTCTGTATAGAACACAGATATTTTATCAAAACTGGAGCGTTACAAAGACAAACTGGCATTGAAACTGCTATTTCTCAATTTTGACATGAATGCTTACATTTGCCAAGAAAAATTGTAGTGATCACAGCAAAACTATGGCCTGTATTTCAGCTATGCTAAAATCAAGTTCTGTCTTTTATCTTTTAATCTCAAGTAAGTACTCTACTTCCAGTGAGTGGAGTGAGGCAGCTGGATATAGGACCAAACCTTATTCAAGATTTTCATGTACTTCTTCCTACAGCCACATAGGATCTTCAGCTTTCAAGTAGCTTCTGGTGGGAGTTGCGTTATGGTCTCACAAAACACTAACCAGGCATCATTTTTCTTTATTTAAATTAAATGACTTTCTTTTTTGCCCATTGGTCCTGCTTGTATTAGCTCCATTTGATATAACATGTTAACTGGTAAGCCACATGACTGCACTTAAATAAACCATCAAACCTATGAGAAAGTTTCATACATAGCACAAATAAAATGTCTCTTTATGTACTGTAATTTTTATGACAAGCTACACGCCCTATAGACAAGCAGCTTTCTCTTCTGTCTTATAAACACAGACAGAAGTCTCTCTGTCAGTTGCCAATTGTGCTTTGAAAGCTGAATGATGTTGAAAATTTCCTTCTGGTTACTGCACATAGATAGGTCTGAAGTCCAGTTATCTAAATGAAGACTGCGCAGGTTCAGTGCCCTGATTCCTGTCATCAGTTTCAGAGAGAGGTCTTCATTTTGCAGTAAAATGTGGTTGCTGTCACTTAAAAAAAAAAAAAAAAAAAAAGAGGGATGACAAAAAAGCAGGCTATCAATTGGATTATTGCATACGAATCTATTTCTTTATATAGCCAGATCACCTGCTTGCAACTGTGTATTTTCTGCAAGATTGTTACTGTGATCCCGATGTCTGCAGAAGTTTTCTTCTTATATCTTCCTTCCCCCCCCCCCCCCAAAGAAATACTGAAGGAATATCCCATTGTGTTCCTCTTCAGAAGTCTTTGCTAGGATGGGGTACTTGAAAAGAGAAAAGAACTACAGTTATTTTAATTTATCCTCTTAAGTGAAAAGTAGACAGTGCTTTCATAATCTCTAACAAATTAAATAATCATTAAAAAGCAAATTTGGACCAAGTTCATTTTCCAGGGAAGTTTCTGTTCTGCTACCTTATTTTCTGGTAGTACCAATGATCAGCTTAAGTAGTTTAGAAGAAAGTGAGCTAGTGTCATTTGCTTCATTAAGGAATACAGTCTGATCTATTCCAATAAATAAATCGTTCCTGAGTTTTCTAACTAAAAGTAATCTCCTGTTGTATTACTGTTGATTTCCTTCTTTTTTATGTGCATATAACACATCCGTTCAGTCTCGGAGGGTTTCCACACTACAAAACAGTTTCAACTACTTTTATTTATAGCTTATTGTACGTAGCATGGTATGTATGGGAATTCTAGAACAAATTACATCAATCAGAAAGGATGGACTAATAGAGCTAATTACCTTCTTGTAGTTGTTTTACATACTGCAATTAAATGGGGTATAGCTGAACTCATAAAGTTACCCTTTGTAACAATGAGACATCTCAAATCTCATTTATTACTTTTAAAGCAATGTCCCTTGATTTAGTAATGCGCTAAAAAGGGCTGTAATTGTAGTAGCTCTGTGAAAGAGCTACAGTAGCTGGTAGTGGCAATAAGAATATCAACTTCTAAAAGATGTGTTTAATTCAATATGGAAGGCATAAATTTAAAGCATTTTTACTAAAAAACAGCTGTACACAGAAATTTCATTCAGCTTTGGCATTTAAAAACGTTTCCCACTTGAAATCCTCAGAAGTACATGCCAGTCATAATGGAGTGCTGTGGAAGTTGCAAGGTTTAATGTGCTCTGGACACTATAGGTTTTTAAGTAGTGCTGGGATTGGGTACTTTTCTGCTTAGGTCTCTATATTGGACCCATCATGTTGGTAAGACTCTGCATTCAAACACTGCATCTGTAACCGTAACTTACATATTGATGACAGATGTTCTTTTGTTCTTTTTTCTTGGTTTTGTAAGTATGCAGTATAATTTTGCTTGGTTTATTCTGAGATTTGTCTTTCCTTCCTACCCTCTTCCCTACCTTTCTTGACATGCTTTCTAAAAGTTTTCTTAAAGCTTCTATGTAGAGTCTTAAAAATCTCACCTGACCATATGCTATTAGCAGTAGGAAAACTTCTGTGAATGATAAAGCCTGTGGGTTATCTGCAGGGGAACTAAAGCACAAAGGAACCTAGGTTGGGTAGAACTTCAGGGCCTTGTAAAATATTTGGCCATCCAAGCAAACATACATTCAGCTGTAATGTCCAAACCATAGGAATCCCTTTTCTCCTTCTTATTTCTCTTGTTTCTCCTTTTTCCTCCTCACTTCTTACCTTCTATTATTAGAATTACCCTACTTTTTCTACAAACCTGAAGACACCAAGTCTTGCTCTCCTTAGCCCTGCTCTTGCAAGTTACTCTGCAATGTATAGGCCAGCAGAGCATATCACTTTCAAATTGAGCAGCCAGGATGTCAGGAGGAGGCCAGAGAAGAGTTGCAAAGTCTGCTTATTTCTTGTCGGAATCACAGCAGTGCATCAGCTGGGAAGTGTCCACTCAGAAGGGGAGAGTAAATAACAGTAAACTTGTGCTCTGACAGCAGTAATCAATCAAGACCTTGTGAACTTGAAGCATCTGACCATTAAGGACTGAGATATAATGATTAATGATGTTATCATACTTAGAGTTAAATGGTTTGAATAGCATTGGTTGACCATTGTTGAACCATCAGTTCTCTACCTGAATGTCCCACGCATCAATACTTGCCCACCCGTACTTTGCATCATTAACCTGCAAAAATATCATCTTTGGAGCAATCAGAGCTGTAGCAAATTTTTTGTAGCCTCTGTTTTTCTGAACTATGAGAGGAAAGCCTGTATACTGGACTTGTTTGATATTTTCTGAGTTTTTTTCACAACATAATTTGAAACAATCACCTCTTTTTAATGTAGTTTCATTCAAAACTCTGTTTTTCCATTATGTTGCAAAGCTTATGTTTCACTTTTACTAACCAGGACTGGAATAATCTCATATTATCTCCCTGAATGTGACAGTTGAGATCCTGAATTTGTGCATTTTAAACCACGATTAAAATACACTGTTGTATAATACATGAAAGCACTTTAAAAGTTCATCTCATCATCTTAAGTTCTTTTTTCCCTCCCTTCACCCATGACCCCATTCCAGTGGTGGATTGAAACCAGGCTTTCTGGCTGCAGCCTTTTGAGATCTGAATTTGATCAGTGATAGAGTGCTGGAATGTCTGATCTGAAGTAGAAAAGATTTATGGCAATCAATTTTATTGCACGCAGTCACGCCATCCTTCTTTCCAAGTTACCTGCTGGCTCCATCTTCTCTCCAACCATTCCACCCTACTTACACCTTACTTTAAAACAACCTACTTGCAATTCCATCTCAAAAGAGAGAGTGGTGTTGTGTTGTTTTTGGTGGTTGTTGTTGTTGTTGTTTGTTTGTTTTTTTAATGGTTCCTTCAAGTATGTAAGAATTGTGATCAAAGCACATTTTACAGATTGAAATTAACTACATCTTTAGCCTTGGCCTAAAAGCTATAAACTTCTAGTTGGGAGCCCTATAAGAAATTAGTGAAAGTTCAGAACTTAATTTATCTTCATTGCATTTTTGGGGGGTAGTAAATAATTTCATACAGACTTTCTGGCTCTGTGTGAGCTTTCCTTTTGGCACAAGTTTACTTAAAAATAAAAATGTAGAACAGACAGTAGCTGCATTTCATAAACCAGTCTGTTATTTCAAGTTGATTTTTATTACCATATCTGAATTGGCAGGGAGAAAAAAAAATCGGCAAGTTTGTAAGATAAATTTTCTGTGATGTTTTTAATTTATAAGAAGATAATGATTCATTTATAACTATGAAATCCTATTGGCAAATGGCAACTTAAAAGCACATTTTCACTCTTGTTGATTACCTTATAAACCGTACACAAAGTAAACAAAGTGTGGCTTCACTGAGGCAGAGGATCGCCTCCCTTGACTTGCTAGCCATACTCTTTTTAATACATCCCAGGGTACTATTGGCTTTCATGGCCACAGGGGCACACTGCTGGCTCATGGTCAACCTGTTGTTCATCAGGACACCCAGATCCTTCTCTGCAGATCTCCCCTCCATCAGGTCAACCCATAGCCTGTACTGATGTGTGGTTATTCTTCCTAGGTGTAGGACTTTACATTTGCTCTTGTTGAACCTCATCATGTTCATTTCTGCTCAACTCTCCAGTCTGTTCAGATCTCAGTGAATGGGAGGACAGCCTTCTGGTGTGTCATTCACTCCTCCCTTTGTATCATCAGCAGACTTGCTGATGTTCACTCCATCCCTTCATCCAGGTCGTTGGTGAAGATGTGGAAGGAGACCAGACTATGTACTGGCCCCTAAAGAACATGGCTACCCACACGTCCCCAGCCAGACTCTGTACCACTGATCACAACCCTCAAAGCTCTGCCAGTCAGTCAGTTCTCAGTCTATCTTATTATCTGTTCATCTATTCTACATATACTTTACTAAGCTTCATTACAAGGATGTTATGGGAGACAATTTCAGAGCATGTTAAGTGCAGTCTCCTCTGTTGCTTCAAAGGGAACCCTATGAGGGCTCAGTTAGGTTCTCTCCTTTCAGCTATGATGACCTCCTCCTAACTCCAACCCACTGCAATGTTCCTGTGTTTGAAGAAACTTTTCCTTTAATATCAACCTGTTCTGAGTGCTTCAGGGCAGATTTCCACTTGCTCAATCCATGAATAAGTCAAAATAAACTTTTGTGAAGTCCGGGTCCTTTTTCTGCTACTTACCTTCCTTACTTCCCTCAGGAATTCTAACTCTTGGCTTTTCTTTGTAAATAACAATAAATATTTTCATACTTCATAAGCAAAGGAGAAAGCAATCAGCCAGGAAAACTGCAGTAGGGAATAACTACATTTTTTTTTCTATGAACTGGTTGAGATCTAGCTCTCTGTTCAACAGAAAATACAGAATGGGAATAATTGCTTTTCTTTATTTTGCAATATCCAGTCCTGATTTTAAACTGACTGTGTGTCTTCATGAATATTCCAGTTTTTTTGGGAAGGGAATGCAAAAAGCACTGCCTTCAGAGCTAGTTGGATTAAATATTCTATGGTAGTGTCATGGTTTTATGATTTTTAGTTATTGGTATTCCACATCATAACATCATGTAGTGCACTGGAATTTAAATAGTTAATGCTCCAGTTCTGGGTACCTGTCCCAGAAGAAAAAAAAAACTACATACCCAGAGGATTTCACATTTAGAGAGGAGATAACCCCTGGCAAGATCACCTGATGATCCTTTTTTCGATCGTCAGGCTCTCCTCCCTGCTGCTCGTCCCGGCCCCACATCCCACCTCAGCATTAGAGTAAGGCCTTCGGCTTTCAGACACTCTCTCTCCTTATATTTGGTTTCTTAGCTCCAATTCTAATTATATTGTATTATAGTGTGCTGTCTTGCATTCTGATATCTTATTTAGTAAATTAGTTTGTTCTCAGATTGTTTTGTTTGGGGCCCATCTCTCTATCCTTTTCCCCTACCACTTTCTGGGGTGTGGATCTGTGGGTCCTTTCGCCCTGTTACTCACAGAATTGGGCCAAATCAGCCCAAAAAATGTTGACTGGCAGGTTCACTGATTTTTATTTTTTTTTTAATGCAGTGTTTGCTCAGTTCTTTCTGAAAAAGGCATTCTATTCCATTTAGTTCTATCTACAAGCAAAATTGGTTTATCTGTGTGAGAACTGCCATGCACCATGTCTTCTATGCTGATTTGCACTACATGTTTTAATGTACTGTCTCTTGCTGTGGGGATAGTTGTTGTGTTGTCACCTACGCAATTTATTTCTGATAATTCATTAATTCTGTACTTCATTTATTGTCGTTAAAAATATGATGGTTTAGTATCTACCCGAGAACGGGGGAAGTTTGAAAGTTAGTTTCTTTTCAATCATTTTATAGTTAATTGAAGAAGGAAAGCTGCTTTTTCTGATTATCGAAGTTACATGAAAATTTCAAGGCTTTTTCAATGGACCTTGCATTTATGATACGTGGAGCATGCAACATAATTTTGAATGCAACTGACTTCAGTTAAAGACATATCATGAATTATCTAACCTGTATATGCATTCCAAGATGAAGCCATTTGAGGCAGACTTCTAAAGGTTTTCACAACCTTAAAGTCTCTTCAGGCAGAATATCCAGGAGAGTCAAGCATGAAGACAGAGAATTTTCAGTAGATGTCAAAGAGTTCCACTTCCACTGAAATAGCTGGGTGATCCTCAGTGCTGTCATCTTTGTTATCTCTGTGCTCTAGTTTCTCAGCATTGATATGTAGATGGTATCGCATAGGTCCTTAACAATTATGGGAGAGCAGAAGAAAACAATCACTGCGGACAGTAAAAGTGAAATTCTGTTGTTTCCACCTTTGTTGCATGCAGAGCTCTTCTTCCCTGTTCCCTGTGCTAAGATGGAAGTCATTTCACTTCATGTCCCAGAGTCCATAAAATGAATGGATGAAATTTCAGGTTTGTAATGGGAGACTTGTGAAGTAGGACAGTATATAGGCTCTGAAGTAGGACAATATATAGGCTGTAGTTTCTCTCCAGAAAAACAAGCCATGGAAGTTAGAAGCAGATTATTTAAATGACAAAAAATACATGCAGTGCTGAAACCAAGCTGAACTTGAGGGCTGAGTCTAATCATCTGATTTCATATTGCAAATTGTACTTTTAATTTACATTTAATACAGTTTACAGAAATTACAGTTTACAGAAATTTGCATGTGCTGACAGTATTGAGCCAATGAAGTTATATTTGATTCTAAGATTCATGAGTGAACTTTCCAGACCCTTTTCTATGTGGTTTGTGTGTGTGACACCTGCAAGTCTACAAAATTAAAGGAGAGGATATTTTAGAGTAGCTTTTTAACTGTGTTCAGAAAATAATTAGTTAGAAACTGATTATTATTTGTGTGGAATAAAATTGTGTCCTTCTCTTGAGGTCCTTACTGTAATAGTTTTGCTAATTTTCACTTAATGATAGTAGTGAAATTGTTGAAGGTAGAATCATTTGTTTCTCAGGTTTAATTATTTTACATAAAAGTTAACTGTGCATTAGTAGAACAAGGATGTTCTTGCTTTAAGAGCTGTTTTTTCTGCTTCTGATTTGTTTGAATGATGTCATCTATGCTGTTGCTCCTTGGTCTGTGCTTAGTAATTTTAGTGCAGCTCCTTCTGGTCATAGAATCATAGAAAAATTTGAGTTGGAAGGGACCTTTAAAGGTCATCTAGTCCAGCTCTCCTGCAGTGAACAAGGATGCCTACAGCTAAATCTGTTTGCTCAGAGCTCTGTCCATACTGACTTGAATGTCTCCAGGGACAGGGCACTTACCATAGACTCACAGAATCACAGAAATGCAGGGGTTGGAATAGACCTCAAGAGATCGAGTCCAACCCCTCTGATAAAGCAGGTGTCATTTAATAGGTTGTACAGGTAGGCATCCAACCGTCTGGAATATCTCCATAGAGGGAGACTCCACAACCTGGGCAGCCTGATCCAGTGCTCTGATACCCCTGTTGTAAAGAAGTTCTTCCGCATGTTAGTACAGAATTTCCTGTGTTCAAGTTTTAGGCCATTACTATCCTTTTCTATTCCAGTGCTTCACCAACTTTATTATAAAAGACTTTGGTCGAGTATCCAATATAAATCTCACCTCTTTTAGTTTGAAAGCACTTTCCCTTTTCCTATTGCCTCAGACCCTGCAAAAGGGTCTGCCCCCTTTCTCTTTATAGTCTCACTTTAGATACTGAAAGGCCATTATCAGGTCTCCATGGAGCCTTTGGTTCTCCAAGCAGAACAGCCCCAGCTCTCTCAGCCTGTCCTTGTAGGAGAGGAGTGTCATCCATTGAGTCATATTTGTGGTCCTCATCTGGACACAGTCCAACAGGTTGATGTCTCTCCTGTACTGAGGACTCTACATCTGGACGCAGTACTTCAGATGAGACATCACCATTGCAGAGTAGGGGGGCAGGATCACTTCCGTCGAGCTGCTGGGCACGCTTGTATAGGTGCAGCCCAGGATACAGTTGGCTTTCTGGGCTGTGATGGCACATTGCTGACTCCAGCTTGCCATCCACCATTACTCCCAAGACATTTGTGCTCTATCTATTGTGATAGACTTGCGCTTGCATTTGTTAAACCTCATGAGATTCACCTGAGCCCACTGCTGGAGCCAGTCTAGGTCACTCTGAATGGCATCCTGTCCCTTGGGCATGTCAAATGCACCACACAGCTTGATATCATCCACAAACTTTCTGAGTGCACTGTTAATGTAATTACTAAAGGGCATCAGTTCCAGTACTGACCCTTGAGGGACACCATTCTTCACTCATCTCCACCCAGACACTGAGCCATTGACCACCACTCCCTGGGTATGATCTCACAACAGTTTCCTCATCCATTGAACCATAAAATCCATATCTTTCCCATTTGGAGAGAAGGACGTTATGGTGGACAGTGTCAAAGGCCTTGCTGAAGTTGAGATTGATGACACCAGTGTCTCTTCCTTGTCTATTGGTGCAGTTATGCCATCAACAGCATAGAAGGCCACAGAATGGATCAGGTAGGATGTGTCCTTTGCGAAGTCATGCTGGCTCTCATAACCCCTCCTTGTTGTCGGTGTGCCTCAGCATAATTTCCAGGAGGATCTGTCCCATGATCTTTCCTGGCACAGAGATGATAGTTCCCTTTCTATCCTTTAGTGACTACACCTTCTTTCCACGACTTTTCAAATATGATCAGTGTCTTGGTGGCTACATCAGTCGATTTTGTCAGGACTCTGGGATGCATGTCACTGGAACCCATAGACGTATTGGTGTTCAGATTAATCAGGTAGCTGTGAATGTAATCTTTGTTTAGACTGGGAGGGACATTCCTCCCTAGTCCCCCTCTTCCAACCTCTCAGCTTGAGGGGTGTGCAGAGAGTAGTTGCCAGTGAAGACCAAGGCAAAAATTTATTTACTGCCTCAGCCTTCTCCCATATTGTTTTAAATTACAGTAGCTTTAGTAGTAGCTGCGATTAAAAGCCATGTCTAAATGCATCTTACTAGTTTTACCGTATGTGTAAATTATAATGTTAGGTCACTGAAATAAGTCTATGTCATCTCATTCAGGGTGATAATTGGTACAGAAAGTTACAGCCTTGGCTACCATAATCTCTAAACCCTATCTCTAGGAACTTCTTTCTAGTTTGTCAGCCTCCTCCCACTTTATTTTCATACTGACCCCTGTAGCAGACACAGCTGCCTTGCTGCAGCACTGAGCATCTACTAGGTTGTCCCGTGTTTGATGTCTGCCTTTGCTACATCCTGCCAGCCTCAGCAGCTATCACCTGCAGTCTTTTTCAAGCACTTATTCATAGGGAACTCTGGTCAGACACTGCTCTACTTTGTTTAAATCACTTCTGTGCTCTTCACTAAGCAAGGCATGAGCCAAAATATTGACAGTTCTTCTAAATTCAACAGCTAGGCAAGCTGTATTTATTCCATCTTGGTTCATTCTTGATAAAAAGCTGCCTTGTCTTATTTCATTAGCTCAAGTTGGCCATTGCACACCTAACTTTTTTTACATTCATAAGGACAGGAGATGAGAAGCTGAGTGAATGGTGTTTGCCCAGCCCAAGCCACTGAAAGATACTAGTGAGTGTCTGGGATCCCAGGAAGGCCTCTCCAGTGCAAAGTCTGGGACTGTGTAGAGCTTAGTACAGTAAGGCCCTTATCCTTATTTGTGAGTTGTATATGCACCTGCAATAGAGAAGTGAATACAAATAATAACACCCTCATATGAGATCTCATACTCTTCTGAGATTTGCATTTGCAATGTATTAACATAGGAAAGCTTTCACAGGTACTTTTTTTTCCATAAGTGTTTTCCACTGTGAAAATCAATCTGCAACGGTTAGCAAAGGGATATTGAAGTACTGAAATAAAGTATAGCTAAGTTATGCAAATTATTAATTGCTTACAGAGTGACTAACTGGCAAAGTGAGAGCAAAGACTATCACAAAGGTATTTGTATATGTCAGGTACAAAGTGTGCTTGGATCAATACTGTGTAGACAAAGAAATGCACAGCTGAGATCACCTACCTTTGACACATAAGCCCAGATGGATTTATTCTCCCAGTATGTATGCCTCTTATTAATGTTATTTAAAAATATTCCTTCAAACAAGATGAAAATATGTCCTTAAACTAAATGTTTAACATTTATTTCCCGTCTTATTTTTATTTTTTTGGAAACATAGAAGAGAAATATTCCTCATTCCCCAGGTGGACTATTAGAGGAACAATATAAACTTTGTATTTTAGTGTTAAAAATGTAAACATAGATGAAATGTACTTTGGGGCTCATTTTGCCAAAGCTTTTCTTGGATGATTTCCATCAACATACTTACTACAATTATTTTCCAAACGTTACCCATGTGATTCTCATTTGCTACATGTTTAATTCCCAGCCTTAAATTAGGGCACTCAGATATTACTGAAGATGGCAGACACCTGAAGATTTGTACGTTTAACCTGAATAATGGCCCCAGAGTGGTAGCATAGAACTCAGTAAGAACTGGATCAAATTCCATGCGTGGATTCAGTCTTGTGCCTTTTGAAGCAAAAAAGCAGATGTTATCCATGGCAAGATACATCATGTATAAAATTAATGTTTTAAAGGTACACTTTTTAATTTATTTCTGGTATTCCACATGCGAAAGCCTAAGGGTTTCCATCAAAAGCAGTTAAAACAAGTTGTTAAAGATCAAAGCAATTGCAGTATAATTAGGGCTAAAATTGAGTTGTGTTATTTTTATCCATACTGTGTTATCCATTTCTGTATGTCTCTTATTCCTCGTGCCCTAGACATCAGTCACAAATAAAGGCTGTTAAAAGTCAAAATTTGTCAGCTTAAACACTGTCTTTTCAACCACGTACTGCTTCACTCGTTGGTTTTAATAATGTTTGCCAGTAGTGAGCTGCAGAGTCAATCCACTCAAACATCTTTGTCCTATGTGTCTGTCGCTGTTCAGTGATCACCTCCTGTTTCTCTTCCTTGCATACTTTAGAAACATCTGGTTGGATCACAGTGGGATTGATCGGATATGTAGCAGTTGGGGACTCTAATGCCCACAACAAGGTGACTTTCTTGCAATCTCAAAGGAACATTAAAAAACTCCTAGAAAAGGGCCAGCGACACCCAAAACATTAAATGCAAATTAAGTTTTTCTATTCTAGGCTGGAACTCAAGAGAGAGTATGATTTTTTGTTGGAAGACATGAATGTCATTGGATGTCTGTGGAGATCTTGTGATTCTCTGAAAAATGTTCTGCACAGCACTCTTTAGTCTAAAAATCTTCAATTCATGTGAGCGAGTATTTTTATTTTTCTATTACTATAACATACTTCCCCAATTACTAAGGAAGATGGTAGAAAACAGAAAAGTTTATGGAGCACATCTGTCAAAAAGTGACCTTTTCCATCACTATCACTTATATTCCTTCCAGTGTAAGAGGCAGAGGGCAGCCTTGCGTTTCTTTATTTTCTATCCTTCTTGGCTATACTTTGTGTTTTAATTCCAGATGTTACGAGACACAAGGTGGGTTATTCAAAACTATTTATTAGCTTGTTAAATTGAAATGCCTTTGCTCTTTGGCCAAGTTTTATAGGAACCCTCAAAACATTGGAGTACCTCACAGGCAGTGCCCTACCTTTATAGATGACATCAGTGCAACAGGACTTGATTTTTCAATATATCTTGAAACATATTTTTCTAACAAGTACACATTCTTACATGTATTTTCTTTTACTTAAATCAGCCAAGTTGTATGCAGTTGTGATTTATGTCTCCCAAAGGATCTTAAGAATTTAAAATCTATAAGCCTGATCCCAAAGTCTTTACTCAGGCAAAATGCCTGAAATAAACTGGAGGATATATAAGGCTTCATATAACATTTGGCCTTGAAGAAAAAATACCATTAACAATGGCAATTAAAGGTATCAAAGTTGAACTTTGCCTTATGGGTATATGTATCTAAAAGTAGAGGAGCAATTAAGATAGACTATTACTTATTCCACATGCAAAACTTCCAGCATTTTCCTTGATGGACTCTATCTTTCTGGGAAAAATAATCTGCCTCATCAAAGTGGGCATTTGTGTGCGTGTATATCTTTATTAACATTTTAATTTGGACCAGGAGAGCACTCCTGAGGAGAGCCATCCCCACTCACTGTGACTTTGTGTTGCAGAGCACTCCCCAGGCACATAGACTGACTGCCTTTTGGATTAAGCCAAGCCAGAATATGTGCTCCAGGAGCTGAACTAATGCACCCCCACTGCTTGCTGGCATTTGTTCCACATGGCCAGAATGCAGCTTGTCTGAACCAGCCCCCATCCCCCTGCCATGCAGATAATTTGGAAGTCAGATCCTCAGCACCAAACTTTTTTCTCTCCAGATCTGCTCATATTGGGTTGCATGACTTGCCAGCATAGATACAGCCACATATCATGTTCCTCATGATCCTACTACAAAGCAGACTGTAACTGCAGCCTCAGCAACTAACCCACAAGTCTGTTGCACATCTGTGCAGTGAAGAAGTCTGTGATATGTTTTTATTTTGTGTGTGTGGTGGTATTTTGTTTTTGTTGCCATCATTTCTTTAAATTTCTATCAGAGAATCATGAAACTAGAATTATGGTTTTCTGTTATAAAATCTAATTAAATTGAAAGCTGTGTTGCTTCTATTTGCCCTGCTCAGTCAGTGTCTCAAGCTCAGTATTTTTAATAGACAAACCACATGATATATGAACATCTCCTACCTGGAAAATTAACCCGTCTTGATGGTGGAAAAGTTCATTTCACAGAAAATCAACATTATTTAGGTTTGTTAGTTTCATAATAAATGTTTCTGGTGGTGTTTCTTTTGCCAAATCATTTATCTGTGCCATCTCTCAGCCTCACTGCTACGTCAAGGATGTAACAGTAACAGGAGTAGGGATGAAGCTTGGACCACAGTAGTTCATCTCTAAAATGCTTGATACTGCAGAGAAACTGCAGGCTAATGCAAATGGAGTGGCACTTATTTATAGCCATTAAGAATGTAGTCTGTAAAATTTAAGTAAAAGATCTATGTGGTACCTACAACACATTTCAGAAAGTATTCACTCTATATTCAAAGTGTGAACTGCTACAAAGTTGGGATTATCCAAACGAATAGAATGAATTTTTAAGAATTCGTGCCTTTAAGAAGGCACCTTTTTATAAAGTCTTTTCTCAGCCTCGTCTCTCTGTTAGTCCTTTTCTTCTGAGTGGAAAATTCATGAAATAGAATAACAAGAGAACACTAGCAAAAGGCAACTGAGACCCCACTGCCTGTACTGTTTTGGAAGTTCCCGAGAGTGAAAAACAATATTGTTGAGGAAGAAGGTTCCATAATGCCTTGAGGTATACTGCATTCCCTAAAAATGATTCCCAAGCATCTTTTTTTACTATCTATATTACTTTCAGCATAGTAAGATTACAGACACGCTAGTAAGGATTTGCTGGGAGCTATAACAGCCAAATTTTTCCATAAATTATCAGCACACACAAAAAAGCAGCCTTTTACTAGAAATTGATTTAACACTAACAAAATTGTGCTTATCTTAATGAGTTAATTTAGTGTTCAAGTGGATATCATATACTATTCCCCGAGGCTTTGAATAGAATCTAAAAATACTTGTAATGGATATTTAAAGTAAATGTCTCTCTCCCATAGTATGGAAACATTAGATCTATGTCTGAATTAATGCAATGGATATTTGAACAGATGAAATGGAAATTTCAGTGGAAATACCAAATGGACTTTTCAATAAAAGACTGTGTTAATTACATCTTTGGACTTGATTTATGGATTCTTTTATTAATGTATTTCAAATGAAAGGTAATAAACGCGGAAGGCCATGAAGAATTGCTGAAATTGCTTATTATGATTATTTGCCATCTTGGACACTTTTATCGATGCCTTAATGCTCAGAAGCTTAAATCTACCTACCATGATGGAAACGGAAGACAATTGCTTCAGATTATTTTCAGTGGCTATATATTCCTTAACGGTACAGTGGTAATAATATATTTTATATATATATTTAAAGTAGAAATGGATCTTCCAAAAACTATTTGTGATGATTTAAGATTTTAAAAGTAATTAAATATTTAATCAATAATTAAACCTTATTAATTAAATCTTGAAGTCTTAAAATTCATTAAGTCACCTTGGATTAGGTCAAACATACCTGCTTTTTATTGGGAGTGCCTCCTGAAAATGAAATTTGTTCAGATGATAATGGCAATACCTGAGTGGTCAAGGTCAGCAATAAACCAGCATTTTAGTTATGAAGGAAAGAAAGTCCACATTTCAAAGGTATAATGTTTATTTGCATGCTGAAAGTGTCCCACAGCTGGGTGGAAATCCAGTGCATATTTAGCAGTAGTATTTTCCCTGTTATTCTAAACAAATTATGTTTACCGATTACATTTACAATCTAATTTACATTTACAGTCTAATTACAGATGATATTAAATTCTTATCCTTCTCAGTACAGATGTGACTAATTACTCTAGATAGGTTAAATTTATTGTAATCAAAACTGTCAGCTAAAGGCTGTGCTATGGTTAGCAAATGCACACTGGTGTCAATAACCTCCCAATATTTCAGAGACTTCACAGCAAAATAGTTAGATGCTAAGGGAAATTTTCCAAAAAAAAAAAAAAAAGAGATGCACCATAAGCTGTGCATAGTATATAGTGGGAATGTGTTCTTCGGCCACAGCTGAAGCTTTTAATCCATTCTTCTGGAGCAAAAGTAAAGTCACCTTACTTCTTAGCATTAACTATCTTGGTATAAATGCTTTGGTAATCACAGCTAAATCTCACTAACCCATACCATCTATGTCTTTTAGGACTTTCAAACTGACTTGTAGTTTGCACTGCTGTTTCATTCTATGGTTTTGTATATTATGAACGCAAAACTGTTGAGCCAATTAAACAGTCCTCCTCAAAGCAAAATAGGATGAAACCACAAATGCAATTTAAGTCTTAACACTGAGGAATATAGAGAAAAAAAATTACCTAATGCCATCAAAATGAAAATTGAGTAGAAACATCTAATGTGTCAATATGTAATGCTTTACCTGCATATCTCCAATCTCCCTTACAGTCATTTGGACAGTGTATTTTACCATACTGCAATGTCAGTTAGGCATATATTTTAAAAATTAAGAAATGTTTAGGAAATGACACAGTTTAGCCAATGGCAAATAAGTGAAATTAAAACCTGGCCTTTTGCCACTGAAAACAGAGACATACTCCTAATGTGTTGACTCAAAGCTCGTAACATTTCTGGCAAATGAAGCATGAAACACGTTGTCAGATGTATAGAGTTTATTACTACAGAAAACTATATTATAGGAATGTTAAGATTGAAGTCAAGCACTCAAAAGTTAAAAAATGCTGCAGTTAGGGATGACAAAGTAATATTAATTCAACCTACTTGTACATGTTATAGTGTTACATGATAATTGCAATAATTATTAAGTGTGTAGAACAACGAGTACTTATCAAGGTAATATCCAACTGTTAGTCCAGCCCTGGCTGGAGTATTTCCATCCACCTAATTACTTTTCTTCCATATGGCCAGATACTTAGACCTTGTGTGGTTGCCTCAATGACATCCTTCTGAAAGCGGGGTGGGAGGCACATGTCTCTGCTAGGCCAGGCTCAGAGCCAGAAGCCATGGTGCCAACATAACCTGAAAAAATAAATCCCAAGAAAAGGAGATAGCCTTGTGTCTATAGAGCTCTGGTCATCTGATTTATTGCATAAGTTCATTATTCCAGTAATGAACTCTCATCTCTCTATCTGCACCAGAGTTCTTCATGATAAGGTGATCAAAAATTTTAATTAACCTTCTACTAATGTCTACTGCTAAACCCAAGGCTATGGTGACAAGAGAGGTTCTCCAGGGAAAAAAGTACTAATTTGTGAAGCATTACAATAGTATACCAACATTGGGACTGAATTCAAAGACCGGAAGGAAAAAGTCATCCTGTTGGCCTATATCACACATTGAATATTTAGATCTCAGGATATAGAACAGCCAGCCATGTAGCTGCCACATGTTTTAGTGCTGGTTTTCACAGTGATGGGTTTCATTGCACTACACAAGTGTGGAATGTATTTCTTTCCAGATTTCTGAAAGGACCACTTTCATGGCTACAGGCACATCCATTTCTAATTACCAGACCTCTTCTCCATTCTACTTTGGCCCAGTCTCTCAAGTCCTGCTTCCGATCTGTCTCATCACATGCCATTCTGTTCCTCATCTATCTTTGCCTTTGGATCAGATTGTTTCTTCCTTTACTGCCAAGGCTATATTGTGAATGGCATGCCTGTTGGATAGAAACTGTTTTTCTGTCTTCTGCTTTTTGTGTAACAATACAAGTCTACCACAGCTCTTGCAGCAATTCTCCTAGGGAAACACACATGTATTTCCAGTATTCTCAGCCACAAGCATTTAAAAAATCAGGATGCAGACCACAACAAATCAGACTATGTTAAAAAAAAAATAAAAATAACACTCCTGTTTGTTTTTTTTTTTTTATTAGACTTTTTGTTTTTTAGGGGTTTTTTTTCAAACTTTTTTTTTTTTTTTTGAGAGAGAGAGAGAGAGAGACAGTTCAGCATGTCCTCACACTATGTTTTCAGGCTTTTCCCTGTAATACTGTGTGCTGGAAACCTACTTAAAAAAAATATTGGCAGCTGAGATTCTCAGCTCAGCAGGACTTCAGAAGCTGGCATTTTGAGAAAGACATAATGTGGTGCAAGAGATGAGCTTGAACCAGGAGCATTGTCAGTTCTGTGCCTTGGCCAGCAAACTGGAGCTGTGTGGGGACAAGGCATGCGTATGGCCCACAGGATCCTTGGAGAATTGTCTGCCAGGCTCCAGCTGCCTTTGCTGAGCACATAGAAATGTGCTGGCCAGAGCTGTCTGTATCAACTTTAATTGCAACAGATTTTTATAGGGAGAAAACTACTCGCCATTTTTGTCTACTTGTGTTATATTACTGGATTAAAATATCTAATTTTAATTAAATTACATATCTAAAAACTTGTGTTTTTTTTCTTCCTCATATTAATATACTATTCCTTGATTTTAAAAACTTTCAAGAGGCTTTCCTACTTTAAAAATCTGGATTTTGCAAAGATATGCTTCTGAAAAAAGACACTTTAAGATTTAATTTTGACATATAATACTTAGAAAATAAAGAAACCTGGTACTGAGAATAGGGATTATTTTTTCTTTGTGGTGGTTTTGGGGCCAAATTCTGCCCTGTTACTTTGGAAACCTTTATTTAACAGGAATTGGCAGCTTCTAGATGTAGAGAAAAAGAGGCAAGATAGATTTCATAAGCTTCAAATTTGCACATGTTGAATGTTTTCTACTTATTTGTATGTAAATCTGACTTCAGCTGGTAAACAGAGCTCTTCACAAATTATAGTGATAGCAAGTTCACTTACAACCCAGTGTTTGAAAACGCTGACATCCTTGAAACAGTGTGATGGGCCAAACTCTACCTTATAACACTGGAATAAATTCAAAATAATTCAGTGAAAAAAATGAACACTCAATCTGGAATTTAGACTTACCCCAATAAATTCACTCCAGACTGAAGTTAAAGACGGACAGACATCTCAGCAGAGTATCTAGCTGTAAATGCAATTTAATGAATACAACAGTGACTCAAACTATTCAGGAGGAGGACTTATAAGATGACTGATGTGATACTCTCGTCATATATGTATTATATTCCAAACATGATTTTCTTTTTTGCTTCACCTCCGAATCCGTCCCAGATATGGAATAATTAAACTTTTGTATCCTATAAACCTACAGTTGGAGTTCTCATAAACTGCTAAAAAATTACATCAGTCTCCTACATGCAACTCTAAAAGCTATTAAATGCCTACATTATGCTGCACACAAGTGATAAAAGTATGTATGTGTGACACTATGTCTGCTTGGTAGTGGAAAAGGAGAGAGAGATGTTGAAATACCCAATTCTACTATTAAATAATGACTTGCTTATGAGACTCACTGACCTATTAAATGCAAACATCTGGTTTAGGTGTTCAGGATCCAAATGAATTACCCACCAAAGACTAACCGGGCATATCAGACCTCAGCCTACTCCCAACAACCAACTCACCCAATATTTCACTTGTGGAAAAAGTTAATGTTTTTTTCAATGGTGTGGCTAGTTGATTGAACAAAAGTTGATTTTTCCAGTACTGACAATAAGGCTCTATGATTTGTGTTACTATATTCTTTAGTTCTGTTTAATACTACTCTATTAAACTTACCAAACGACTGTCCTCAGTCATGTAGCAATCCCATCTTCTCTGATAATTTATGATCAGGGCTTTCTGGAGCCTGGAAAAGAAGAACATCAGAACTGTCATGAAAGGTTTGCATTATTGCTTGGATAAACACATGTAGGTGAGTCAGTGTGAAACAAGAACTTGTAGATGGTGTTGGAAGAAGAGGTGACACAAGTTGCAGTGCTGAAGATTTTTGTGATATTAATCTGAAGCCTAATTACTTGTAATTATTCTATTTTTATGCTCCCAATAGACTTAGGTCAGTGTTTATCCACATATATGGCTTGTTGTGTCCATGCCCAATTGTTCTGGGAGGGAACTGCTCAAATGCCTGCTGAGGTCTGCTGAGGAAGAAGTATCATTACACATCCCTTCGCTCTGAGCTGGACTGATATCTATTCTCAGCATATTGTTGCTGCTGTATAGTTTCACTGAGAGACAATTATCCTTGCCTTTGCAAAAGTTGAAAACAACCCATTGGCATTGCACTACAGAGAACAAAGAAGGAAGCGTGCCACTGCTGGGTGTTTGGCAGATATAAAACAATGTTTGCTCGGAAGTGTACACTGTGCCTGCCTCCCTGGCAGAGAAAAGCTGTGTCTGTGTGCAAACCAGGTGGCTTCAATTCCTGTCTAGCCATGCTCAGATCTCAATTATCCGGTAAGTCATCTGCGTAGCCTATGATCCTGGGTCCTTTAACCCGGGGGATAGATTGGATTTTCTAGTTAGAATAAATGAGCTGGCTTCAGAAACGGTCATAGCAAAACTCCTGTTTCCAGCAGGTAAGCTGAATGGCTTTTTCTAACTGGAGCTGCAGTCTGCCCCTGGCACTACGTGCAGAACAACATCTGCATGGAGACTGGCAGAGAGTGGTGGGAAGAGGTGGCTCTGCAGTCTATAAGCCTTGGATGCTTTCTTCTCCAGTTTTGTCACATTCTCCTGTTAGCAAGCCAAGTTTTGTTGAAAGAGAGAAGAATATGTCATCTCACAGAAAAATGAACACTGGAAGAAAATTCCCAGCCCTGATAAAAACACAGCTAAGCTATCTTTTTGCCTTGGTGAAGGAATGCAGTGCTGTATGTGAGGATGTGAGGATGGGGAATAGAGAACAGGTATAAATACACTTTAGCAAATACATGACATCTGTCTCTTCCATGTTCTCTAATGGAGAGATGCTTTGCTAACGGCTGTACATCATATTCTTTCTTCTTTTTCCGCTCACTCTTTTGTACTTCTTAGTTTTCATCTGCAAGACATGCTTTGAAAACACAATCTATGCATGCACTAGTCTGTACACTAGCTACTTGCAGACTTCATAAAAAAGAACTGTATGTAAAAAAGTAAGTAATTGTTAACTCAGTATCAACTACCCTCATCTTCTGCTTACATGTTTTATCTGATATATTTCTGATAGAATGCTGACTTGCTGGAGTGAGATGGCTTTCTAAAACTACATTGAAATAGCAAAGAAAAAAAAAATTACAGGATCCACAAAAATAAATGAATATGCAAAAAGATCTCAGTGTATTTCCTTTGGGACCTTAAGTGACTTTTATGGTACTAAACTAACCAAATTTAGGCAGTACTGCAAAATTTAGCATAAACATACCATTAAGTGGAACCATGGTTATGAAAACTTTAAACTTATCACGGTCAATCATCATCATCAGCAATGCAAAAATAATTGTATTTATGGACAGGAAAACATTTCAGATAAACACATTAATAACTGTTTAAAAGTTCTCATTGTTGCTTTTCCTGTTTATTAGTTACTCTTCAAATAGGTTAATTTGAAAATGCTACTGGACTGCTTAGGGCTGTTCCATCAAATACTATGCCAAGTCCTCAAATACTATAGGGCTGAGGTAGATAGTAAGCCAATTTAATAACTCATTATATTTAATATAGGACAATGCAATAAATCTAAACAATTCACATACTCAAGCTGTTTGTCCTCCAGGAATAGGTTTTCAGTAACCGATTGTTTAACCTACACAAATGACTTTATTTAATCGTGTGTAATTTTGGAACTTTGGATGAAGCATTCTCACAATATCTGCAGATGTTATAAAGTTGAAAAAAACATCTACAAAAAACCCTATTTTAAAGCTGAATATTTTAGGATTAGAACAAGATATGTAAACTGAATGAATGTTAAACATATTCAAAATTGTGAAAATATTGGGAGGCAGCTTTTTCCCTTGTTTGCCTTTGAGGTGCAGATAAGGTGTGTATCAGGACAATGGAAAAACTGTCTGATCACAGAACACATCCTGCTGCAGAATTTTGAAATATTGTGGACTATGGCCCAGCACTGAAATGAATCCAGTATTCACATTCGTTGTACAAAGCTGTTGTTCTATAGGTGCCAGGTTCATTACATATCATCCTCTTAGACATCGATGTATCTTCCTGAGTGCTAGGTTCTTCACTTTTCATTTGTACAGTACTTCCCTGATCCCAGCAACCACTTCTTTCATTTCTTGTTTGAGACCCAGGATCTGGAAGGCTTAGAAAGTGAGCTAGTACTTGCTAAGCTCCATGGCCAAAGCTGTGGTTCCCTGGACAGAGTGGAAAAAGCTGTTGCTATCCCTTTCTCCAGCCAATTGTTTTCACTCTGCACTGCCCTCTCAGCTCTCTTTCCTTCTCCTTTGTTTTCCTTACATCAAGGGAAAGACTGTGAATTAATGCACTGAAGTCTTCAGAAGGAATTTACCTTCCCTTCTGAGGATGTTTAACCAGCCTCACAGTAGTGAGGCTGCTGAATTTCTTTCTCAATTTCAACCTGTAAGATCCTTGTCCACTTGCTAGTCTGTAGTCCGAGAGACTACCAGGTAGACATTCTACCCCACATTCGATGCAAGCCTGAACAGGACAATAGGAAGGGTCAAGCACCCAACATCAGCAAGTAAGATTTGAGAATTGTAACGTGATGATAAAAAAGACACAGCAGTCTCAAATTTTGCATTGTGTTCCTGTAGCCAAGCAATTCATCAGCAATATGGGGACACATTCAAGAATTGTAGGGTGGTTAAAATTATGTTTGAAACATATTTGCTGATAAAAATAACTTTGACAATATTGGCTGAGAGTAAACAGTGAAATATTGTTTACGAGCTGAGGGTATCACGAAGCACCAGCTCTGAAAGGTGTGAATCCTGATCACCTCAATATCCAAGCTACCTTTGAAACCCAATGATTACCTGCAAAATGTTTTTTGGGGGTTTAGAAATGTTTCAGTACCCAAACAAAAATCACCTCTCACAGCCTATGTACCCAGGGAGGAACTTAAGGAATTCCAATAGAAGTAGTGGCTTGAGCATATGGAAAAAGATATGAGGCACTGCAAAGGCAGCTCAAAACAAATGATTTTGTTTCTTGGATTAAAAACTCCACCAGTTTGATAAATCATTAAGAAAAAAAAAAATCCTCAGAACTTTTTTTTCTGGACATACAGAAGGAAACCACATGTGTATTAAAGTACAAAGCAGAGACCCTAAGAGCAGAGTGGAACAATAAACCTTTTGAACATTGAAACTTATATGTACAAATGTCATATTATAGAAAGGCAAAACTAGAATATCCAGTTCATCCAAATTTTGTCTTGCATGTGCTATAGCGGAACAAGGGAATTACAGCTATGGAATTTTAGGAGCTGTGGATGTTTGGGACAGTGCGGCATACCTGAGTAAACACTGGAAAGGGCACTTCTGTGCTATGGTTTTACCTGCTAGTTTGAGCAGGTGAAGTAAGAGTGCACATCTCTGCTGCATAAATGGGCCTTCAGTTTCTTTGGTCACTGAAACATCTGAAAATGCCAGAATATTTCAGTTACGTGCAAATTTTGCTGACTATTGCCTTTGGCAGCTACCAGCTTTCCCTATGTGTCATAATAGCTTCTTCCAAAGATACCCCAGATAAAATGAGTAGGAGTAGCTTCCCACACTTAGGTGACACCCATGTTTTCTTCCCTCTCCCATGTGCCAGCCTTTACCCTGTCTCTCAATTCTCCTTTCCATGGAACATATTCCTAAAGTTTCCCTTCTGTCAACAGATGTGCACTTGAAACAAGTCTCTTCCTCTGTCCTCTATCTTACTCTGTGCTCTATCAAGTGCATCTAGCATTCATGAGGGCTTTGGAGAAGTATTTTATATGCGTGGTCACATTTACTCCTGCTGGCTGTAACTGGAAGTTATGACACTACAACACCACTGTTCCCTCAAATCTCATGCTTCAGAGAAACCCTTTGAGAATTGCTCTAAGGATAACTATTCTCATTGTGCTCAATGACAGTAAAGCCAAATGCCCCCAGGGAAAAGTACAACCTCCTATCTGGCTGGGAGATGGAAACAAGAGAATCTCGTCAAAAACAAAAGGCTTGAAATACCACTGGCAAAATCACAGCCTGCTGGGGTCAATGGGGAAAGAATAAGGGAAGATGGAGAACACTCTGCAGGGCGACGTCAGAAGGCTTTGGGATTGTCTCTGCTGGTGAACTTTATTATGCAGCCTGTTCAGTCATGAACATTAACAGAAAAATATGTCAAAAGCTCACTAAGTTTTCCTTTATTGATAGTCAACTATAATTCATTGTCCCTTTTGTTTTTTTTTTCCTTTTCCTTTATTTTTTTTTTCTCCTTTTTTTCGATGAAAGTGTGGACTCCAATGAGTTCCTACCTGCAAGTAAAATCAAGGGTCCCTAAACTGCTTTGTGAGCATTTCTTGCAAATAGTATGTGCTGTACATCTAAATCTAAAAAAATGTGTTTTATTCCAAGCAGTGCATCTGTCTCAAATAAAACAAAGCCAAACAAAAGACTAAGAGTCTGAAAGACAGTGAATAAATTCATTTGCAACAAGAAAAAAAATGCAAGGCATGGACATACACTTTCATTTTTTATGTTATAATTATAAAGAACCAATCAAAAAATAGAATATTCAAATTTTATTATATATTTTTTTTCTTTTATGGTAAAAATGATGCCATATTTATAGACCTGCCACTAACTTTTGCTAGAACCTAGTGTTCCATCTCAAAATTAATACCTATAAATAACTGCCACTGGAAAGAAAAAAATCCAGACTCTAGTACGCACTCTGTATTTGTACATCTTCTTTACTTATTTATCTTTGTGTTTTGACCCATGTGATTTTTCTCTAGATGTCTAGACAAATTTAACTTTAGCAAATTAAAACTTGAAATGACATTTATTTATGTTAAGCAAATATGTAGCTTTGAGAAAATAACTAAATACGTTATGAGTTATAGCTGTAATGCACTGAGTCACATACTTGCTTGACAGAATTAAATGTTGGGTAGAATCAAGTTGTAGAACCTAGAGTGTAATGCTTTAAAAATAATTGAAAATTCTAGACTACTTCTTTGGGATGTACCGAACCAGTATAAAATGAAGCATACCCTTAATTTAATGCTATTAGATTTTACACACTCAATTGCAATTGTCAGACAGTGAGGAGGAAATCAGGAATACTGCTAATAAAGCATCTGCTGTGCAGATACTTGTGAAAGTCTATGAATCATTACTGTGTACAGCACAAAGCTTTAAAGGAAGATTTTTGTTGCATTTAATGTTGATCCATGTAATCCCAGTTATCCTTCTTTGTCTTAGCTGTTTACTTCTACTTACGGGGTCATTCAGGTTTTTTTTCTGTATCTCACATCACTGAATTTTACATTACAGCCAGAAAACATTCATTTCCTTGTATTTTAGTGGCAAGATTATAAAAACAAAACAAAACCCCAAAACATATAGACGCAAAGTATTTTGAACTCCAACAAAATTCTTAGTAATTGTGGAGGAAAATCTTTATCATTTTCTGCTTGAGATGTTGCTTCACATGATTGTGGCTTGGCTTTCAGGACTGTTCTCATTTAATTCTGTTGATTTAAGTCCAATATTGAGATACAATTGGATATTTTCCCACTTACTTCACTAAGATACAATCAGTTCCTTGCTGAGATAATGTTTTTGCACTGAACATGCTAACATTCTCATGTGAGAATTTCAAAATTAATTCTTGATATTATGCTAAACAAATTGATAACAAATCTGTGCTTTTACTCAAGCAGTGAGTTAGAGCAGCACTCAGCACTTCCACTTGTTCTTGAAAACAAAAGTTACGCCAGTGTTGAAGGAGGTACTGTATTTTCCTATTACTTTAGCTCTCCAGAAATTTTGTTCCTAATCCTGAAAGTTTAATTTGCTCTACATCTGCATGATGCAGATACCTTCATTAGGAACAGTCACTTATTTATGTAAATGCTTCATAAGAGTTTGGAAGATTGGAATCTTGGAATACTTTGATTACAAACAATTTGATAAAGACAAGATGTAATGATGAGTTGGTTCTATTGTTCCTTCAGAAAAATGGAATCTATATTGTTTCTGCTAGATCCAATCTTTCCTCTCAATTAAAACCTTTTTTCTTTTTTGACTTTTTGCCGTGGACAGTGTTACAAGAAAGGCAGATGTATTGGAAGAGCGCTTGGTTGCTTATGGAAAGGATTATGTGCCATATATCCTGTGATAACAGTGGACTCAGTTTGATGCCCGTGGAGATCCCTTTCAGTCTTGTGCTTATATATGCCCTCTGTTGGTATTGTTTTTGCTGTTTGGATAGGGATTTGGGGTCATTTTAGGTCCAAAAATTTGGTTAAAATGCCCTCGGCAGGAGCATATGTGTTATATTTAAAATGTAGGCTGACAGCAGTTCTACAGACGTATCCTGCTAAATTGATAGTGTTTCGCTTCAAGTTTAGTGGTATCTTTCATCACTGGCTAATAGAGAACACTTCTGTATCTATTGCTTTTACTCCTTCTAGGTTATCCTCTTTTAAAAATGTCCCCTGTAGGTGTTCTTGTTAGCTGGTATTTCCTTTCAGCGTCTCCAGTAAGTTATCCTTTCACTGTGGGTAAGTAAGAGTTTGCAAAACTTTGCACCCTTATTCTTAAATTAAATACTGACAAGGAATGGAAGTGTAAAGCATGCTAATAAGCAAGACCTCCCTGTGGGAACCTGTGATAGAAGACTGTTTCACATTGAGAGGCAGACAGGGCTGTTGACACAGGCTGTCAAAAAGGCTTCATGTCTTTGAAAGAAAATCTTAATCTTCTTTATTCATGTGTGAACAGGTCCAGGCCTTCATCCCGTAGCTCATACGCATTGACTGTTTAAACGGTGGGTTGCTAGGCTTTGGGTAGGGTTTGTTTGCTTGTGTCTACATTGTACGAATGGATGAGGACTGAAAATTAAAATCTGTCTGACACAGAGCACTGCTTTTCTGTCTCTGTTTGAAGAGACATGGCAACCCAGGGTGAAATGAAAAGGAATTTTATTGAGCGCAAAACCCGCTCAGTGTTTAAATGTTGGACGCAGGAACTGAATGGTCAATTTGGGAGGCTTGTATGTTGTTTATAGACATTGGGATGGCTGTCAATCACAGTACAATGGTGAAATTTGTGTCGGAAAAAAAGTGCTTTTTAGTGGCTGAACTCCTGTTTCCTGTTAAAATGCTCACATCAACAAACAAAAAAGGGTTTTGTCTGAAGTTTACAAGCAAGAAAATTTCAGAATAACAGAGATGCTGCTACTGTTGTGGCACCTTTTGATCATTGCGGCACTGACTATTTAACATTTAAAACCAAATTTTACAGAGAAAGATCCTAATGCTCTGTGGGTCTGATTCTGTTCTACTTCTGTTGCTTATAATTCAGGAATGGGTCAATTAAATGAATGGAATTGTGCCACTGAAAAGAAGGGTGACATAGGACTCTGGGACTTACGTTCCATATGTCTGCAGTATTAAATGCTTCACTTGTATATATTTTGTATGCTAGTTATATATTTACAAATCAGCAGAAGACAAATAGTATGTATGAAAAGTAATCTCTTTCTGCACTTGCTAATAGCAATCAGGGAAAAGGGACTAAGCAATATTCCCCTTTCCAGTTACTGTTAAAGTTAATTGGCAGCATTTTGCTACTTCAATTTACAGAAGTTTATATTATCTCAAGCATAAAATTTCACACTGAAACTTGGCAAAAAGTCAAGCTTGCCACAAATCTGCAGGCTTTGGAACAATTAAAGAAAAGAGGAAGAACTGAGTGGGACGTAGAATTGAGCCTACTTTACAGAGTACAACTTAACATGTTGAAATTGTTTGATTTTCTGTTTTTATAACATGAAAAAGCATGTTTTACAGAACTCTGGCTGAGAACTCAGCCCTTAAAATCTGATATAAAATGTGGTTTCTAGGACCTTGTGGGAGAAGGGCAAAGAAAGAAAACAGCTTAATTTCTTCCATTGTTTTTCTTTTACCTCAGACCATTACAGATCACAGCCCAGCTGGGGCTGCTCAGATATTTTTGCTTTAAGGGTGGAGGAAGCATGGAGATTCAAGCAGCGTAAGGCATGGCAGACCCACCACTTGAGCATTATCTTATCATAGATAAGGATCACAGAATCATAGAATTATTTGAGTTGGAATAGACCTTTAAAGACCATCTAGTCCAACTCCCCTGCAATGAGCAGGGACACTCTACAGCTCAATTAGGCTGCTCAGAGCCTCATCCAGCCTGGCCTTGAATGTCTCCAGGGACAGGGTGTCCATCACATCTCTGGGCAGCCTCACCACCCTTATTGTAAAAAACTTCTTCCTTGCATCCAACTTAAATTTCCCATCTTTTAGTTCGAAAGCATTTCCCCTTGTCCTATTAGCACAGACCCTGCTAGAGTCTGTCCCCTTCTTTTCTGTAGCTCCTCTTTAGATACTGAAAGGCCACTGTCAAGTGACCTTACAGTCTTCTCCAGGCCAAACAGCCCCAGCTCTCTCAGCCTGTAGGAGAGGTCTTCCATCCCTTGGATCATTTTTTTGGCCCTCCTGTGGATGTGCTCTAACAGGTCTGTGTTTCTCCTGTCCTGAAGACTCCCCATCTGGATGCAGTACTCCAGGTGAGGTCTCACCAGTGCAGAGTAGAAGGGCAGGATCTCCTCCCTTGACCTTCTGGCCACACTTCTTTGGATGCAGCCCAGGATACACTTGGCTTTTTGGGCTGTCAGGGCATATTGCTGGCTCATAGCCATCTTTCCATCCATCAGTACTCCCCAGTCCATTTCAGCAAGTCTGTGCTACATCCTTACATCCCCCAGCTTGTACTGATAGTGATGGTTGCTGTTACCCAAGTGCAAGACTTTGCCTGCAGTCATATTGTATTCCTTCAATTCTTATAAATACCAGCATTCAGCCCTTTTATTTTCTGTAAGCACAGGAGGCTTGTAGAGTGCAGCAGATGTCATGCAGTTTTCAGGTTCTGAGCTTCACAACTGCTTCTTCATGGTCACCTTCTAATATCCACTCATTTCCTCAATGTACATATACTTATTTACATTATTTTCATGTCTTTCTGAGCAAGTTTTTCATTGGCATGTGCAGAAACAGACAGCTTGCAATTTTATGTGACAAAGGTGTGTACACTTAAATTCCAGATATGCTATCACTGTCAGTTCTATGAAACATGGCAGTTATTTCCCAGATCACTTGCTTCTCCCTCCTTCACTTTAAATCTTCAACCTTAAAAATGTACATTACAGATAATGCCTGAAGTCTTTGTGATGAGGAGCTGTCTCGTGTAGTTTTTAAATGAGAATGCACAAGTGAGGTAATGGAAAAATAAAAGATCCTATCACTCAGCAGATCTTTGGCTATTTATCTTTTGCAAAATTTGCTCAATTCCCCTAGCAGCTTACCTCATGGAAATCATATGATAATCAGTGCTTTCCGAACTGAAGTTGTACTTTAAAAAAAATCTATCTTTCCTTCTTTACATTTAAATTAACATAATAAAGCAGGTTCAGTTTTAAATAGTGATTTAGTAGTTTGTTTCTCATTGCAATCCACTCTATTTCTGGTGCATAGTACCAAGATTCACTACTACTACATATTGCTTTCTTGTGCCAGTATGTGAGAAGACAGTTGTGTTTGGCTTCATCAGGAAAGCAGCTTCATGGGTGAAATATCATATGATGCTCCAAAAACCAAGTTCCATTCTTGCAGTACTATGAGAGTACCACCACCCTCAGCAGCTTTGGGTGATTTGTATCACTGTCTACACTTGGCATGCTTGACAGATGCAGCTGCCCCTGTAGATAGCTTCCTTTGGCCTCTCCCAGCTTTATCTTGTTCTGTTCAAGGTTCGCTCCCTTCGCCTTCAGTAAAGCCAAATGCATTTTTAATATGCTCACCCAGTTCCCATCCTATTGATTTCTTTCTCTCTGCCACAGTTTTTGCAGTCTCGATTTCGAGGAAGACTTCCCACCTTAAGATGCCTCCTAAAGACTGCATATATACCTCTATACAATACTTCTGTGCAATATATTCATATACTGTACATACTGTAGAAGGAAACAAGGTTGCTTCCTCTTCTTTCCTGTTGTGCTTCAGTATCTCTTCTGCAATGTAGAGTTCATAGGGCAAGGATTGGATTGGATTTTCTGGATGCAGACAAGTACTTTGTTTTTTAACAGATTATAGCTGGCATAGAAGAGCTTCAGCAAGTTGCCTAGATAGCTGGGAGCTGTATGCTGCAGGAGGTGGTCAAACAGCAAATGGCATCTTTCAGGCAGCAAGTGTTCCTCCCCCTCCCCCCTTCCTCCAGGCTTTATTCTGGAGGTCTAAGTTAATAACAAAAGAAACAAAAAGGTTTTTATATAAATGGAAAAGAAAATGGAGCCCAGCTCATGTTACAGCTCGGCCTTCTGACAGCCAGTAATGGAGATCTGCCCTATTTAGAGGCCTCTCTTTGCCCCGAACTGCAAGGGAGCTTTTAATATTCCCTCACTTGCTCTGAGTGCTCTCTGATTAGACCTTCAGTTCCAGCTCTGTGTTAGCCTGAACTGTACGTTTGGCAAAGATTGCTGCAAAAGTTTTGTCTGTACAGTAAATGTAACAGTGGAACCATTATCCACTGCCTTGGTGCTATCAGGGTACAAATAAGAAGCAGGGTATGTGTGCACGGCGTTGTGATTGCTCAGAAAGCTCCACTGTGTTGCAAATCCTTTAAAAATAATACACAGAGAAAGATTTTTTGACTTTCCATTAGTCACGAAAGCCAACGTTTGTAAGAAGTGTGATTAAATTTAGTCAGGGAGATAAATGTGGTGGGTTTTGTTTTTCTTTTTTTTTTTTTTTTTTTTTTTTTTTTTTCTTCTTTTTCCCATAGATTAATGGAAACTGCCCAACACTTTTGGTGTTGGTGCTGAAATATGTTCAAATTTAAGGGGGTGATTTGAGTTAATAAAGCAGGTGCCAGAATGCCTTGGGAAGGTGAGGGCTAAATCCAAATTTCTTACTCAGATGCCTAATTTTAGGTAAGGCAGTATCTGCAGGATTAAGAATCTTTTATTAGGTTAACTATTAGGGGGGAAAAAAAAAAAAAAGCATGGGAGCACAAGGCATTTACTTGTTATGCACTTAAAATTTGGGGGAAATTATTCGCACTTTATTCGCACTTCAAGAGATGTTCTGTGCTGAAAATAAACCACACTTTATACTTGATTTCTCTGTGTGCAGACTTTCAGCAAGGCATTTAACAAAGGTGAAACACAATTTTAAAAGGCAAATGACTTGAGAATCTATGCAGTATAGTGAAGTCTGTTGAAAGCCCCAGAAATTCTGCCAGGCTTTGAGGCTGACTGATTGTAGTTTCATGTTAAGCTGATTTATAGGTGACAAAATGTTTTCCTATTTTTTAATTCCTGTTTTACTTTAGACGAGAGCTTCCTCAAGTTTATGGTCCATAAAAAAATAAATTGTTTGGAGAGTGAAGGAAAAGAAGAAGATTATGCTGTACCTCTAAAGCAAAATGGAAAGCATGGTCACTGGCTGGAACAATTTGAATCAGATACATATTATGAAATAAATACCAATCTGGCTTCTTTTAGGATTATCTCAGTACAAAAAAAAATGACCAAAGAGAATGAGAAACTTAGGCAGAACTATGCAAAGTAATGCAAACATGGCACACAGAGCATCCCACAACTCCCTCCTGTGCAAGGCTCATCCAGTGTCATCATCTCTCTTCCTCTGCCCTTTGTTATTTTTTTTGCCTTTGCGGGAGAGGGGAGCATGAGGAGATTTCAGGGATATTATTTTCTTTAGTTTTTTAAAGGGACCAGATAAAAAAAAAAAAAGAACCCAGATGACCTTTGGAGTTGTGGTTGACCCTGTTTAATGAATGCTAGGCACTTGTATTGTGATGTGTCCTTTTCACTCAGATCCCATAATATCTAAATTCACAAAGTGCTCAGCAGCAAACCCATGCTGATAAAGAAACAGATGGATGTAAATCATTGATATTTGGAGCCAGCCATTTTCATGATGCCAACTCTCATGCATTGTAAAAATGGCTAATTTCTTTCCTAACTGCCTCTGACTCACTAAGATACCATTAGCCCCCAGTTCTTTGTTTTTATCTACCCTGCTATTTTGCTAGTGCTCTGTTCTCTGTACCCTTGCTTCTGTTTCTCAGGATGTTAGACAGTGAATTATCTATTCACTTTAGAGACATCCTTCCCATTTTCAAGAATGTATGTAAAAGGGAAGTTGGATAACCACTTTGTTTCTCTTCTAATTTAAAATTTACCCCAAAAAATTATGTGGGAGTTCGTAAGTGTGTGCGAGGAGGAGGATCTATAAGTTTCTGCTAACGGTAGAAAGATTTATGGGTAGAAAAGAGTTGTTTAGATCACCCTTGCTGTCTCATGAGAAATACTATATGCAGATTTAAGGATCCACCTAATTTTTATGCTTGCTCACTCCTCCTTAAAAGGATTGCCAGCTTTGTCAAACAGCGAGGTTCTGGTACAGTTAGGTTTTCCCTTCTCCTGGAAAGAATTCATTGCCTTTGACTGGCTTACTCTTTATCAGCCTGGTTGTTAGGACTCTGAATCCCATCTTTAAAGTCTACTCTGTAGACGACAAAGTAGCAAATGACTGTTCATTGCCTTAGCATTTCTTTGCTTTAGCAAAAATCGGAAAGACTTCTTTCTGTATTGTAATAGGTCTGGTAAAGGAAAGCCAAGAGCCTCACAGGGGGACAGCAGGTTTTTGGTTCTCAGGCTGAATTTGTTTCTAAGCTTTTTCTTAATATCACAATGGCCTCTTGCTGAGTATTTCTAATGCCTCACCAATGAAGTCAGGGTATATTATGCCATCTGTCTAGGAGTCAACACTGCAGGTCAAGCTAATTTAAAGTGGCACTTTTCATCTCCCTATGCCTGTATGCATTACATTTAATAGTTTAAGTGAATGATTGTATCTCTTGACCCTGTAACAAAGGACAAAGCTCATGTTTGTATTTTTTCATTATCTTTAGTTGGCAGGAATATGGACATTTGATCCTTTCATGTAAAATATTGTTAAACCAGAGACTGATACTCAGCTCCTGTTTAAGCAAAGCTATATAGTTTGTTTGTTTGTTTCCATTCCATCTTCTAACATTTTGGAAATATAAGTAAGGAGACAAATACATATGGTAAGATTCTGTCAAGTTATCGTTGAATGAAAAGTTTAAATGTAAAAAAAAATCAAAACTCCTATAGTCTTCTTGACCTTGACAGTGGAAAATTTATGGAGGGAACTGTTTGCTGTAAGACAAACAGAATAGTTAGGTAATGATTGTGGAGGAAAAATATGCCCATAAATACCTTGGATACTATGAAAAAAGCAATCTTAAGTCATTCTTTCTCATTTGAAATGAACTTTATGGAGTTAAATGTAAAGAGATGATAGCTGAATGGTCAGAATGGAAGTCTGATAAATGAAAAATGTGCATAATACTGGGAAAAATGCATGAAGGTGAGTACTCAGTTTGATTCGTCTTTCTGTTTTTCCTCCTTTATTTTCTGTTATTTCTCTGACTTGCTATTTTTCCAAGGTGTCTCATTTCCATCATTTTCCTTTCTCTATTCCCTATTGAGTAGGGGAGGGGAAGAAGGACCACACACAAATGTATATTTGTTATGCACACTTGAAATTTGGAAGAGGAATGCTTCATATGATTAGGTTGTCAATAAGCTATTTTCCCTCAGTTACAAAAATGCTATGCATCTATGATAATATAAATCTGTCTCATCCACCCATACTGACCCAGGCACCAAAGTTATGATTGTTTATATGAAATTAATTTTCAAAACCAATTAAGATATAGCTATGCAAATTATCTGTCTAGGCTGATATATTGATCATAAATTTTTGTTTCATTAAAGAATCTTCTTAAAGAAAGCCTAGCCCTATCTGGCAGCCACATTCAGCTATCCATCTGTTGCCTCATTTTGACGTGAACCTTTCTTCATTAATGAAAGGTGTGGCACAGTTCAATACATGCACATACACACACATAGTTTCAAATGTTAAGAAATGGAGAGACCGATTTTAACCCTCAAATCCTACACTATGATAGAAACACAAGGTGGATAGTATTCTTTGTCATCCAAGAAACTCTGAAACTAAGAGAAAGCACATGAGAAGAAGTGACTCAGTGGAGGGCAAGAATACAGATGTAAATGTGAAGCCTGCCCAAGGTACAGCTTGTATCTGAAAACATTTGAACTGCCAAAACTAATGTTTTTGCAGAAAGTATTAATTTCACAGCTACTATATACACTAGTGACGTTACACAAGGTGGTAAGCACAAACTTATTAAGTCACTCATTAAGAAGAGAAGGAATAGGAAATTATACAATAAGCATTTCTCAAATAATGCTGAGTACTTTCATATGCATTTACTTATAGAAATTTCTGTTCTACAAGCAACAAATAACACAGTTTTGAACACAGACTGAAAAACTGGAAAGAACTATAGATCTTGTGGAAATATTGGCAGTATTTTCAATATTAATTCATTATATTTTAATGCTGTTTCTGATATCTGTGTGCATATGAAATATATTGGAATTTGATAATACTGTTTTGTGGCTTATTAATCAAAATGTCGCTTTTAAGTAATTCTAACTATTATTGTGAGTTAAATATTGTATTATAGGTAAAGGTTACCTGTCCAGAAGAAAGATTCATAACTGAGAAGTAGGACTAATGGCATAATAGACCATTGGTGAAAAAGGAAAATTATGAGAAGCTGTAATGGTGACTTCATTGGATAATATAAATCTGGCTGTGTAATGATGTCACACAGAGCTGTGCCTTTAAAATGACATTAAATTAATCCACTAAGGCAAGACAAAAGAGGCTTAGAATTACATGTTAATATTAATCCTGAGCACACTGTTATCAATTGTCAAAGATGACCCTTGACAAATGTAATGGTTTAGTAGCGAAATTCCCATTATCAGTAATAAAACTATTTTTAAAAATGAAGAATGAACATTTATTAGTTTAAATGTGTTGTACTTACATAGCATGAGATTAAAATGAGGTACTTATTCATTCTTGCAATTCTAATCTGTCTAGATCATATAAAGAACCACTGAGAAAGGACATTTAAAGAGAGAACATGCTGGTGGTCATTAGTAGCAAAAATACATGAGACATTCTTGTGAGAGAGGAAATGCTGAAAAGTTGCATAGCATCCTTTGCTTTCTGCAGATTGATTTATGTCGTTCTACATTTCCCTCTAATTCAGCTTAATTCCTGTCTGTTGTGTTCAATCATCCGTTGCCCCATGGTAGCATGTTTCTACCCATGAAGTCCTAGAGTAATTGATAACAAACACTACTGATAGTGTATATTGGGACACATTCATGTTTCACAGAATCACAGAATCATAGAGGTTGGAAGGGGCCTCTGGAGACCATCTAGTCCAAATCCTCCTGCTAAAGCAGGTTCCACACAGTAGGTTGTGCCAGAAAGTGTAGAGGCAGATTTCTAGTCTCCACAACCCTCTGGGTAATTTGCTCTGTAACCCTCAAAATAAAGAAGATATTTCTCATGTTTAGCTGGAATTTCCTGTCTTCCAGTTTGCACCCACAGCCCATTGCCCTGTCTCTGGGCAGTATTGAAAATAGCATGGCTCCATCCACTTGACATCTCCTCTTTAAATATTTATAAGCATTCATAAGATCTCCTATCAGTTTTCTATTCTCCAGGTTGAACAGTCCCAGGTCTCTCAACCTTTCCTGGAAAAGGAGATGCACCAGGACTCTCATTATATTTGGTGGCCCTCTGCTGGACTCTCTCGAGATGTTCCCTGTCTTTCTTGAACTGGGGAGCCCAGAACTGGACCTAGCTCTCCAGAAGTGGCCTCACCAGGGTGAGTAGGGGGCAGAATCACCTCCCTCAACCTGCTGGACACACTCTTTTTAATACATCCTAGGATACCAATGGTCTTCTTGTACACAAGGGCCAACTGCTTGCTCATGGTCAACATGTTGTCCACCAGACCACCCAGGATTTTTTCCAGAGCTCCTTTTCAGCAGGTCAGCCCTTAACCTTTAGTGATATGTCTGTTTATTCCTCCCCAGGAGCAGGACTCTACACTTGCCCTTGTTGAACCTCAGCACATTCCTCTTTGCCCACCTCTGCAGCATATCCAAATCTCACTGAATGTCAGCACAGCCTTCACTCTTCCTTTTGTATCATCAGCAAACTTGCTGAAGTGCACTCTATCCCTTCATCCTGATAATTGATGTATATGTTAAACAAGACCAGACCTAGTACCAACTTGTGGGAAACACTGTTACCTACAGGCCTCCAACTAGACTCTATGCTGGTGATGACAACCCTCTGAGCTCTGACAGTCTGCCAATGCTTAATCCACCTTGCTGACCGCTCATGTGTCCCACTCTTCACAAGCTTACCTGCGAGGATGTCATGGGAGACAAATTCAAAAGCTTTCCTGAAGTCAAGGTACACAACATCCACTACTCTCCCTGTATCTATCCAGCCATTCATGACATCATAAAAGACTATCATAGAATCATGGAATCACCAAGGTTGGAAAAGACCTTCAAGATCAGTCAGTCCAACTGTCCACTTATAACCACTATTTCCTACTAAACCATGTCCTTCAGTACAACTTCTAAAAGTTTATTGAATACCTCCAGGGTCAGTGGCTTTACCACTTCCCTGGACAGCCCACTCCAGCTTCTGAAGACTCTTTCAGAGAATCTGAATCTCCCCTGGTCCTACTTGAGACCATTCCCTCTAGACCTATTGCTGATCAAACAGTAGAAGAGGCCAACCCCCACCTCCCTTCAGGCAGTTATAGAGAGCAATAAGGTCTTCCCTGAGCCTCCTCTTTTCTGGGCTAAATTATCCCCGTTCTTTCAGCAGCTCCTCATAAGGCTTGTGCTCCAGACCCCTCACTAGCTTTATTGCCCTTCTCTTTAAATACTTTGGGGTCTCAATATCTTTCTTGTAGTGAGGGGCAAGCGTGAATTCCCCTTCATGAATTGATGTTGACTATTCCTGATATACCTATTTTTTCACTTATGGACTTGGATTTTTGAAGTTTTACTCCATGAGTGTATCAATGAACAGCAAACCTGTTTATGTATCACTTAGCCTGCTTTTTTTCCTTTCTGAAATGCCTCATTTACAACATGGCAAACAGCAACAGACACGTACCCTATTGCATTGCTCTCTGAAAAAATTCTGTGATCTTACATTTGATAATGTATGCTGCGTTCATTTTTTTTTTCCTGCAGATTAAAAACAAGTAGCAGAATAAAAAATTCAGGGGATGTGGAACCTGCAAATCTTTTTTGTTTGCAAAAGCTTGTGAGAATAGAAGATTTTGCTTTCCCTGAACATCTGACTTTACATGTTTTTCTCTTTTTAGGAAGAAAGGGCATTTTGTGGTTTGGTCTGCAGATGGCTAAATGGATGATCATCCCTGTGGGATTTATAAACCAGTCTTTTGGCTTGGTTGGGAATACCTTCTTAGGAGACTGATGCCAGTGTTGTTTTTTTTTTCCTTTACTGTGCATTTTGCTACGCTGATCTATCTTTGGAACAAGTCCTGTGCCAGTTGCTTTAGAAAGGAGATATACTGGTTACTGACATTAGAGAGAGTCCAAAGAAGATTAAAAGAATATTGTTCTTTCTTCTTCTCTTCTTTTATCTTCCTCTCTTCTCTCTGAATTTTGGTAATTTTACTTAGTAGGCAGTGTTACTGTATGTCATAAAAAAGGATATTTTAAAACAAGCGTCTGGCAAAAGGTATACTGGACTTACTCATTCTTCATAAAATATAAAGAAGTGATGTGACAAATGTAAAGTCGTATTTGTCTAGGTATAGACATTAACCCACTATTTTTTTAAATTGCTTCTCAAAGTTGTGATGAGAAATGAATAGAAATCATCGAAAACAATGCTGTTGCAATATGAATTTATTTCCTATCCAATCTAAGTGGTAAAATTATTCTAAGCTTCCCTATTCAGCAGAAACTGTGACAGTGCAAATTTTATTTGCTGACCATGATCAAGAGTTAAATTAGCCAAATATAACTTTCAGTCTTATGCCATTTACCTGAAAAAAAATTATAATAATAGGATGCTTTTAATATAGTAATTTTAAAAATAAGAAAGAAAAACAATAGTGTAAAAAAAAAAAAAAACAATTGTTTTCTGTCTTTGGGACAGAATAATTTGAGTATTTTGCAGACCATATGCTACAGTGTAATGCATCTTATCTCAATAATTCCTTCTTGTTTTGCTTAACATATTTTTTTTTCCTTCAGTCATTTACGTCTAGTAAGTAGATGTTACTTTAAATAGCACCACTGGAAAATGATAGAGGGGTGCTAGAGGCTCAGAAGACTGTTCTGCTTTCAGAAACTGGAAAGCTTATTTCTGTTTTGGGGGAATGCACAAGCCACCACGTTACACCAACTATCCTGAGTTGCCATCTATCTATACTCAGTTGAAGTTCAGAGTTGGAGACAAGTTGTGTTCAGTGGCGTTTTTCTCTTCCTGGCATATCCTTCATGATGGTGTTGCAGGGCTTGGTCTGCACTATTAGCTTCTATCTGTTGTAGAATAAATGCTCAGGAGGATGAGTTAATGCTGTGCTATCCTGTATGGGTGTTATATGAGAAACCCACTGCTGTCTTCAAGAGTTTGTTGAGAGCCATTTGTGCTGTAATATGTCACAAGCATTTTACACAGGAAGACCTTCTGAGAAATCTTTCAGCTTTCCTCCCAAAACTGACTTTGTCTGCTTAGCTGATTGCTGGTGGTGGTTTTTTTTTTTCCACATGCACATTCACTTTGAATTTTTTCCTATGTTTATTTTCTTACAAAGGTACAGTTGACCTCATATGTTTACCAGCAGTAGAAAAAAATACTTGGATAATTATTAAGAATGTCATTTTTGTTCTATAAACTAGTTCGGTTTAATTTAAATAAGTGCTGAACTCAATTCATCTGGAAGTGAGGGCCTAATTTCTTCAAAAAGATAAACATACTACAGACTTTGTACAGCGAAGATGTCTGCAACATTTTATTAACTAACGGACAAGATTGTTTTTTTTAAATCCTAGTTAACACTGAAAATATGATTTGATTCTAAATATAAAGGAGAACTGCAAATTCTAACACATACGCTTTGTTAAGCCTTTCTAATTCTATTCCAAGCATTATGAAAGTCTTATGCTTGAATAAGGCCAAGCCATCTTTTAATTCCTAAACTGGCTGCCATGAAAGGCTAGAAAGTCTTTGATCTGTGTAAAAAAGAAGATCACCAGGGAGAAGTCTCTGCTTCTGTTTGTCCAAATGTTGCAAGCAGAGTCTCTAGGCTATAGCTAACAACTCAAATTATATTTGTTTTTGTCTTAGACAGACTTGCCTATTTACATATAAAAGGGATTTCAGTGGCAATATCAGCTCTTTCATGGGGTTTGCAACAGAGGAAAAAGGCTAGTTAAATTTTGATCTAATAGACTGGCCCGCAATGATGTCATGTAATTACTATCTATTTATGTAGATACTGCTTGATGTCATGTTTTAAGAGTTATCTTGTGTGTGCAAACCAAGGCCTATAAAGTACAAGAGTACGAAATGAAGAGAGAGAAACTTTTCACAATGAGACGAAAGACTTTGAAATAGAATGGAATGGAATACTATACAATGCAATGCCTGCTTTTCTGGAAGAAATAAAAACAGCAGTATTTTAAAAATAGTAAAAAAATAAGTGGAGCAATAACATAAGGGAAATTCAACCTCAGTAGATGTGTAAAGATGTGTAACTGAAATGGTTATACTACTTGTAAGCAGTAAGGGCATTTACGGTCAACTGTAAAAATAGCCTACAATGTCCTTCTGCACATCACTCTCCTGCAGTCATCTTCTTCCCCCAGAGAAGGACAAACATAGCTTCATGAATAGACCTTTCCAGTCTTTGCTTTCTCTGAAATGGGAATGCATTTCTTCTCTGCCTGCTATACTGTTATGCACCCCAAATATTATCTCTAAATTGATGTATTTGGGTAAGTAAATACTGTTATCTCTTCCTGAAAATTTTGCTCTGGTTATCTATAGAATGAGAAATTGTTGCAATGATAAGAACTGTTAGGATGTGATCTGGATAATTTTAATGACAACTGAAGAATTCAAAGTTAAACCTATGAAGTTTGTCATCACTGCTTAAGTTGTCAAGTAATAGAAAATGGACCTCAAAAAGTCACCAAGTCCATAAACCAAGATCGTTTATACCTATTTTTTTTCCAGAAGCATGTTTATCTAACCTTTTCTAGTGATAGAAATTCTCTGACCTTCCCAGAAAATCTATTCCCAAGCGCTTTCTTAATTTTTAACCTTTGATGCTGTCACAGCTTGTTCTTTCCACCACAAGTAGAACAGTTGATTTTCTTCTTCTTGACAAGAGCTCTTCGTGTAATTGAAGAATGCTATGATCTTTCCCCTCTTTGCCAGCAAACTATTTTTCTCCTTGTGTTTTCTAATTTCTGTCCATTTCCTTTGCTCTTTTCTGGAAAGGTGATGAAGTAAAAACATTTGGTACCCTCCTTCTAACTCTGCTACCCTCCTTTCAAGCTTCCTGTTAATCTGGGAAGAAGAATGAAGAAAAGACAGCATGGATACTCACATTCTCTCCTGGACTGCCTGTTGGTCTTGCTCTGTTACTGCTGACTAACTTTAACATACATCTATCCTTTTGCAACTATTTTTTGAATGTTAATTGAAGTTAGAAGTATTGGTTCGACCTATAGAAATAGTTCTTTAGAAATATTTTATCACTTCTACAAGGCTAAATGCTTCTATCTGCCTCAGTAGGACAGATTAGGTCTTCTCCGTTGCACTGGAAGTGTTAGGTACCCAGGCTTCTGTAGAGTCTGCATCTGTAGTTAAGTTTATTAGTCAACTCTGGTTAAAACATCACCAAGGCTCCAATTTAAGCCTGTACCATGAACAAAAACAACATTTTTACTGTGTGCCAATGAGGATACCATACTCCTTTAGTTTATTCTGACAGTTTTTTCTAAGATATTTTGCCTTGCTCAGAGCCACAGAATCACCTTTGTATGAAAATTTCACATTACATTACATTACTTAGCAGCAGGGTTTTCTTTTCATTTTGCATCTGTGCTTTGTATATTGACTGAACTCCACCCATTTCCACAATGAAGTATAGGTCACTGCTTTTTTCTTTTTCCTAAAGCAGCTGTCCTCCTGGCAGTCATTGTGGTGAACTTTTTCCTGGTTTAGTTCAGTCCCTGTACAGGACTGAGCCAAGAACTTTGTCATATAGACCCATTAGTAATCATCTGCTTCTCAGGCTAATGGACTCAGTCTTTTATTATGTGCTTTGACTGGAAACTCCCAAAGCCACGCCAGAAGGTTGAGCTCCGTGTAACATCTGTTCTGGAATGGTGCTGGTAAGTCATTATCAATTGACGCATACAATTTTGTTGTGTTGCAAATGCAATCCATGGACAAGAGATTAGCTGGAACAGTAAATGTAAAGCAGAATAGTTTGTATTTAGGCTCTGGGAGGTCTGGCAAAATATCAAAGAATGTGTAAAAAGTGGATGCCTAAGTTAGGCATTGTGATAATATACTTTTTCCCCCCTCAGTTAAATAACACAGTACTTGTATGGGCTGGAAATTCTGATTGAAATGCTTATTGATAAAGACCAACTCAGCTGCTGCACAGCACTCCGCGTGCTCTTGTGACCTTGTTGCCATGCACTGTGTGCATCATGGCTGAGTTACACCTCAGTGTATAGAATCTTGATATATTTCATATTTGTATATAAAAAGGAAGTTTGTGGTCTTCCAACACCCAGGAGCATTTTCTTGCTTGTTGACACCTGCTGGGCTGCGTCATTTCTGGGAAGGCGTATTCAACAACCTTCCATACATAACTGGGGGCGCATGATTTAAAATAGCTTTACAGGTAAAAGAACAGAAAAATAACATTTTAAAGGACTTAAATAAGATAAGAGTATGGGAATTTAAAGTACTTTACCTGGAAAATCTGTTCCTTATCCTGAGACTTCTTTCAGTGCTAGCTGCCAGTCCTTGAGGATATCTATGTGACGCCTCTCGGGACCCCTTCTGATTTTCCATGACCCTTGTCATGGAAGTAAAGGCAACAAGTCCTCTCTCCTCCTAACTAATGCCTTTTGAGATGGAATTGTACATGTGCGAGTCACCAAAATACCAAAGTTTGAGAAAGCAAATTCTTGAGACCAGGGACTTTGAGAAATGCTGTAAAGCCATATATATCTCTTGCTTTTTCATGTGGACAAAAAATAGTTTCCTCTTATATGTAAATTCAAGTGGAAAACTGAATTTTTAAAGGCAAAAGGGTTCAGTCTTTTGAGCATTAATATCTAAGCAAGATGTGATCTTAAAATGACAAGGAGTCAACATCTGGGTATGTTTTCCCACATTAGCAACTGCTGTCCTAAACTGCTCTTGTATGTGATGTTAAACAGCTGCTCAGTTTCACCCCAGAGGTAAGAAGATTCTGTATCTCACTTACATTTTGTCTTTTTTTTTTTTTTTTTGAGATGGAAAGTGCTCAGAGAAAGTGCAAAGTAGTAGCACTGAAACTGCACTGAACTTGGTACCTAGAAAATGTTTAAATTCTATAAAAAGCTGGTGACATAGTACAATGCTTACTGTTGGCTCTACCGTATTACATTATCCAACCACCATTTCCTATTATCTACATACCACATTGTTCAAGTCAGTAATTTGAGTCTGTCCCCAGCATGTACTAGAGAAATACCATACAAGTAGCTGCCACAAATATTAACAGCTGGTCCATTTCAAGGTGCTGTTGCCTTTCTTCAAATTTACAGTGAGAATGAAACATATTCCACCAACATTATCAACTCATCCCACACACTAAAATGTCTGATATTTTTGAAGCCTAATGTGTGAATAAAGATTATTATCAATGTGTTTTTTTTTTTTTTTAGGGGGGGGGGGGGGAAGAAAATATAGTTGTATAGGAACAGGAAAAGATGTCTTTGAGAGTTACTCATATTTAATAAAATTACACTCAGGAAGTTTAAAACGGATAAAAAAGATGAAGGTTTTGTAAACTGTGGAGGCATCCTTCCTGTAGGGATTATACACAGGATGCTGCAATGTTGCACATCAGTGCCTGTGGTTTTTGTCTTAATTTCTGTGTCTTAAATGAGATGAATCATGCTATTATAAGGAAGAAGCCTGACCAAAATGCACCTGCACTGAGTGGGACTTCCACATCTGTAACTCCCCAAAACTTCTGTGACTGTGTAAACATGTTCGTAATAAAACAGAAATGCAGTCTTGTGTGGATGTACTTGCAGAAATAAGACACAATGATGGTTGCTTACAGAAGAACTGCTAAAGGAAGAGCTGTGGATAACACTACTTTCAAAAGGTCCATACTAAAAAGTTCTTTTGAAAGTGACTTTGTTTTATAGGATCCGCTGGAAACGTAACTACTTTCCTGATTTCTAAGACCAAACTGATCTCTCAGTGTGCCTGCAAAATCAGACGCTCTGGAATTAACATTCAGTTAACTAATGTAGTTCAAGTCCTTTGTACAACTGCTGTTTTTCTTTTTTTTTTCTCTCCAAAACAGAGCTCGTAACTTCAGTCCTCATAAGAGGATACTCTGAGATGCTGTTTTGCAGTTGGTCAGAACCGAATTAATGGAGGCTCTGGCTTGCACTAAATGTGCAAACTGTGATGAATGTTCTTCAAAATCTTTCAATGTTTTCAATCTCTAGGTACCTCTCCCCTAAAATGTGTAGAAAAACATAAATGAAAGCAATATGGAGATGTGTATGCTGTTTATTAATGATGCTGAGCCTGAATTTTTGCTACAGAACTAAAATCATAGGCTGGTTTGAAAGCTAGATTATTGTGGTAATTACTGAGCTGCTAGAACCCACTGAACACACTGGGACTGAGAAAGTCTTGTATGGCTACTTTTACCCTCTTTTTTCCAGGCTTGCACAGACAGGTACATCTGCAGAATGAACCAGACAAGGCAAAAACAATCATTAATTTGATACTTAAAGAAATAAAAAAGTTGCAAAAAAATATAATTTACCCAAGATGCTCATTAGTGAAGTCAGCTCTACTGGGTCATTTACTGTCATACCTTGTAGGCTCTTCTGAATTGTAATTCGGTGCTCCTAGTCTTCCTCCACAGTAAGTGGCACTTTTAGAGCCACTATAAGTTCTACAAAGCATTCTCTCCCTCTAGAGGAATATTTCTCTGTATTCACTTCACATAACATGGCCTCTTTCCTGATTACAAACATAATTCAAGTCAAACCAGTTTGGTAGTGAGTCTTCTTTAAACAAACTTTCTTTTTATTTCCCTGGTCTTAAAGTCTGTTCGCTGTCTCTTTATTTTCTTTGCTCTTTTGTATGCAGCTAAGATTTATAAGGACTGTTGTCACACGTTATACATTTTCTTACATCACACTTTTCAGTCTCAAGATCTTGGAACACAGAATTTACAATGACCATAAAATATAACCCCCCCAAAAATACAGCCCACCTTTGCAAATGTTCTGAGTTTGACGCAGAAAACCAGTGGAATGAAAGGCTTTTACCATTACTCTCCATGCACAAAACCAGCTCCTGCCTACCATTAAAATTAGAGAGGAGTTTACATCAGCTCTCTTTTTGGAAGTCAGAGGAAATTCTCACCACTGTAAGAGTCTTCGTCTGTACTTTTATAGCAAGCCAAACTGGCTTGAGATCACAGAAACTTTCATCTTCAGGAGTACTCAAGCACAGCTCCCATACTTATGCTTAGACCCATGTCTAGGAGAGCTGCATTTCTTCAGAGAGCATAATGGAATATTCTAAACAAAATGTGAAAACCTGTTCTACGTAAACGTAATTAACAATTTTCAGATGAATAAACAGTATTTTTACAGCCCTTCCTATGAAATCTTATAATCTCATAATTAATTCCATGTTTAATATAAAAATGACATTTTGACAGAGTTGCTTGGGGGGCTATATAGGGAAACGTATCACATGCAGTTTTCCTACTCCATATGCTATAGGATTTGCATGGGAATGACATCACACTAAATAAGAGAACAGGTCATCTATCATCTGGACAATGTGTGCTAAATAATGATGAACACAGAACATTGCATATAATTTCTTTTTTCACAACTACATTCCCAAAGTTTCTTTTTGTTCACATTTCCCCAAATTGGTCATCTCAGCCTGAAGCATCACCTTTTCAGTCTATGAAAGGTAAGAAAGTGAAAATCAGAACGTGGTTTTCTTAGGATGTCTTCCAAGATCATGTTACTTGTGTGAGGTATGTTTCCCACTGTTGCTTGCACGCTGGATGAGATCTTAATTGATCTCTTGTTCTTTCTTTTCTGGGCAGAATGAAGTCTTTGAAGACAAATACTGGCTCATGAGCTAAATGCTTTCAGCTGTTGCTGCTGAGCATAACAATTCCTAAGAAGATTTTTGTCAGTTGCTTAGAGATTTCCCTGTTTTTATGGAGAAGGTTGTAGTTTAACCCTTTAACTTTTACTGGAAAACATTAGAAGTTGCACCATATGTCTACAGTAGAAGTTTAACAGCTGGAGAAGGGGTGGATGCTTTAGGAGGGCAAAGTAGCTAGACGTGAACACATGGTTAGATGTAGAATTTAGTATGGTGTCTTTTGTAGGAGGTCGTATTCGTTTCTCTAATTGGTCTGACCTTTACTTACAAACTACAAATGAATAAACACAGACAAATATTACTGTGTGCGTATATGTATATGTATATGTATATGTATATGTATATGTATATGTATATGTATATGTATATGTATATGTATATGTATATGTATATGTATATGTA